>OZ057415.1:72189048-72403070 GCA_964056705.1 Troilus luridus | reverse complement strand
TAATTTAAAAAATAATGCATTAATAAATGGAATAAATATATATCTATGAAAGGTATTGTGAAGAAAATACTATAATACATTTTATATTTTAAATGATATTGGTTGACCTCATATATGTGGGAAGAAAATGGTACGGGTAGAGGTCAAACAAATAAATATTCGTTAAATGGGAAAAATTTTGACTACACGGTCGAAACCAGAAGAAACATCAGATGAATGGATTTAATTGCAATTTAAGAGACTATTTATTCGTTAAATAGCTTATCATTCATACTATATGTAATATTTAAAAAAAAAAAACCTGTACCACTGCGACCCATGAAGGGTCTGGGGTTCAGTACATGGTAGAGACTGTATTGTTTCATGGACAACGGTTCTGCAAGGAGGTGACTTGTCCTAGGCCACGCTCAACCGCCAGATTTTTCCCGCTTATTTTGGGTACCCTATTTTTATAATATTTTATAGAGGCTGGGTGGGCCCCAGGAGGGTACTAGATCCTATAGGATCCACCTCCCGCTGGAAACAGACTAAATAAAAATCATGGTCTGCAACGGGAATTGAACCAGGATTTCCGGCATGGGAACTCAGTACTCTACCACTGAGCCACTCCTCACCCTATATATAATATAAGGATAACTAATATTACTCAAAACATAAAAAATATTATTAAATGAGAATTAACGGATTTCAATCCCCAAGAATCACAACGCGTACTTGTTTCTTATCTTTTAAACACAGATTTACATAAGCGAAAACATGTATATTTTATTTAACCCAGTAGGCATAATTTGCAAGCAGGACAATAGAGGGTACAAAAGCAATCCTTGTGGTACACCAGGCATGAGACTGAGGCAGGCAATGTACTGAAGAAAGATATGTCCTGTGGTTTAGAATACAAGTGCTGATTTTTTATTATATAACTATCATTGAGCACTCAAAAGCTTTTTCACCGTCCAATATCAAACAGAGTTGTTTGAAATTTAAAAATAATATTTTGTAAACCGTATTTGCCACGATGTGATGCTTAATATTATCATATTATGATTCTTTATATTGTGTACTAGCATGTTGAAAAGACATAGCTTGGTATAATTCAAAGTAAAACATTTCTGTTAAAATTCACTAACCTATAATAGATTATTTCATTCTTCAGTGGTATAAGATATTTAGAATAATCCACCTAAATGGTGCAATGAGTAAATTTATTATTACTTCAAAAATAATAATAATAATAAAAAATATAGGAGACATCAAAAACATACATGAATATATTTACTTAGTAGCCCCAGTATTTTAAACCTATTTTTACTTTGTGATGAAACGCTTTAGGTGAAATAGACATCGAAAAAAATTCAAAATAAATAGTGAAATACCTAGGACTACAATCATAACTATATTTAAACTATTTAAATAAAATATTGACAAAACAGTTCAAATTTTTCTTTGCCAAAATCTATCTCGGTTGGACATAACGTCATATGCTGATTGTCCAAACGTCTTTGGCCTATCGCGATTCAAAAGAGACAACCCTATTGTTCGAAACATATCGGCTCAAACAAAAACAATAACTATTGTCCTTCTTAGGGAGCAATAAATAATTCATAACTTGTCCACAAATATGGCGTCATTGAAGATGAGATTTTTTGAATTCCTCTGTCAAAAAAAGTAATAAAAAGAGTGACGTCTCTTCCGAAGCTACTTTTCAGGACTTTTACAGCTCATGTTAGTTAATCTTGATATTATTATAATATAAAGAAGTTTATATAATTTAATTATGTAGAAATATATGTTTAATATTTTAATAAAAAATGAATATGTGATATTTGTAATTTGTTTGAAGCTCATTCGAAAGTAAATTGAGTTAATATTTTTCTCCCTTTATTTTTTTAAAAAGAAAACCTAAAAAATGAAGGATTAATAAAATATAATGCAAACATAAAATTCCAGGCGCCTTTATCCATACCACAATGTATCATTAAATTATTAAATAATTTAAACAAATAAAATAGTAAGATTTAGTGGTTTCTACTGAATAATTAAAAAATTAAAATACATGTTTCAATGCTTGTCCTATGCAAAAGTTTAAAATTTTTTATTAATACACAAGCAGGAAAATATAAGAGTTTACAATGGTTCTTTAGTATTATTTTAATTTATAATAATAATAAGTTTTTAAAATATTACAAACCAAAGAAAAAGAGTGTTGACAAAAAGCTTTTTAAATATTTCAATACTAGATCAAGTATTTTAAGGCCGGAGATGACATATTACTGCGTCATCAAGAAAATAAGATACAATTATAACTAATAAAAGAGACTCACTGTCACGAGTGGCTAATAGCGTCGTAAAACCAAACTCAGTTATTATGATGCCTAATTAGCAATTAGTTAACAATAAAACTTAAATAATTGTACTAATATTCAGTGTAATTGCTGTTTGACAACCACGAGATGAACTTCTAAGTAGGACGTGTTAAACCACTAACAACTTTCTAGTCAGGAATCAAAGAATTATTTCTACAATCTCAATTCACAGATTTCTCATTGGATCAAAACCTGTTAAACTAGAATAAATATTCATCTAAGACATTATTAGTTATTTTAATTAAATATTTAATGAATGTGGGTTATGTGTGTAATAACTTTTTTCCTTCCGAATTTTACCAAGAAAAAATTATCATAATTACTATATTGCCTAGAACTCAAATAATTTCACTAGATTACCTTGGCAAGGTATCTATTAACGGTATCTCTAATAAAGGTGGTTTAGGAATCATTGAAGATTTTCAGGGCATTTCAACGGAAGCCGATTGGCAGGCGGCCAGTGTGGAGAGTTTGGTATTCACATCATCTACCTCACTATTTTTGTACCGTTATATGCATATGAATGTTCCATAGAGTAAATATAGCTCTGTCCAACAATGTATTAAGAGAAAATAATTAAAGGGCAATGATCTTGTACGATTGAATTTATTACAGAATAACTATAACCATAATATGGCATAAATGTAATTTTATGAACCTTAATAACAAAAAAAAAAAGAAAGAAAAACTTTATTACTGTATTTTTATGGGATGATAACAATAAAAACGAGATATAAAGAGCCATCGTTGATCGCTGCTTATACCTCCATTACGAACGATGGGCGCCCATACAAAATTTTCCAAAGTTTTGGAATTCGATCATTTATTTGTTAATTGGAAGAGCACTGAGTTGACACGCGGAAAATCCTGGTTCAAATACGTTACAGGCAAGACTTTTATTAAGTCTGTTAGCGGCCAGAGATGGATACTATGGGATGTAGGATCCTCCTGGGGTTCACCCAGCCTCTATAAAGTGGGTACCGAAAATAAGGGGTGAATCTGGCGGTTGAGCGTGATCTAGGACAGATCACCTCCCTGCACAACCGTTCACGGGTTATCGCTGTACAAGTTTTTGTTTTTAAAATTTTATTATTTATACTAAAGTATATACTTATTTATATTATATTATTATTTATTTATTTATTAAGATTATTAACTTAGAAGTTGCAGCCATTCCTGTTTAATTTAAAATCTAGTCAATATTACTTAAATTAAATATTGTTATATAATGTTCTAGAAATAATTTTAGTATCAAAACCTCGACTATATATAACTTTACAAAAATTCTATAAGCTTCAAGGCAGAATATTTGTATCCCTTTTTTTTGGAAAATTTTATAAGCTTTTTTTATCTGAGCTATAGTGAATCTGTTCCGGAAACTTCGAAACGTTCTTCACAATTATGTTCTGTTTCCGATACTCTGTATGTTAAAAAAAAATTAATCACGAAATAAATATAAAATAACATACCTTTATTAATTAATATTTATTTCAATATTTATCAAAAGCTTCTTTTTTTTTAAAATGCAAATCTTGATCTTGACAGAAATACAGCAGATAACTTTTCGATTGACACTAAAGATTAGATATATAACAGATTATCTTTTATGCATCACCAACTAATAAAATATTATGGCTATATTTAACATTCTATCTCCAAAGCCTTCTTTTTTTTATCAGGACATTGATTATTCATCGAACCTTTATCTTATCTCCTCACTTATCTAAAAATGGAGCTGTTTAGATCGATTTTTATTACTGATTAGAAGTTGCCACACAAAATAATTTTACACTACTGTGATATTTTACAATAAATATTCATTAATAGACATACAAACATCAAAATCAACTACAATGCTATGCACGATAAGCATAATAGCATAAAGCGATGTTTTAGATCAAGAAAGAAACTTTAGATTAAATAAATAAAAGGTAATTATAAATTAAGAGTAATTAAATATGAATGAATAAAAATTACAAGTGGGCTGGAAATTTTTCTTATATTTTGTTTATTTTTAAACAGACCAAAGTTATATTTTTATTAAATACATAGCGTTATTTAATGAACATTACTTGCTATTATTGCTTACGTTTATACGGATTTGGAGTACACTTATTTACATGAATATAAACCGCACAAAAATTAATAGGTTTACCAATAATTTTGTTGTAATTACTTTGCCTAGCATTTTAATGTTATTTTTATCATGAAAAGCATTAATAATATTTATTTGAAATTATATTACATTCAACATCGTAATGTGTAAGATTTTCCTTAACAATATAAATGCTCGGTAAAGTATTATTATAAAACTATCCTTATTCATTTTTGCGAAGTATATATTAAAAATATATTTATACCCAAATTTAAAGATTTATTAATTTTATTTTTATTTATTTATTATTTAATTGTCATTAGCACCTGCGCAATAGCGCATTCAGTAAATTTAATCCGAGTGTTTTTCTCTTTGCTTTTCTACATGATCTTCTATATGATGATGTAGTAAAAATATCAATAGTTCAGTAGGTCTCTTGGCCAATGTCTTTTTAATCTTTTCCTATCAAGTCCAGGGAGTAGGAAAGCGGAAGAACGAGTGGGTTTGGGTGATATTGTGTCGATGAGTGGAATGTCATGTATTTGTTATGAATATATGATTTTATAGTGGGAATGTTCATGTCGTTGTGTATGGTGTGATTCGAAATATACCATGGTGCATTAAAAATTTTTCTGAAAATTTTGGACTGTATTGTTTGTATCTTGTGTAAGTGGACTTTTTTTTTGCTGAACCCCAAAGTTCTGCTCCACATGTCCAAATAGGTTTTAGTATACTATCATAGATAAATCCTTTGTTCCGTAAGTCAAGTGAAGATCTGCAGTCCAGTAGATGTGATAGTTGTTTGTACCGTCTAGTAAGTTCTTGTCTTTTTAATTTTGTATGTACGTTCCATGTAAGTCTTTTGTCCAAGTATAGTCCGAGATAACGAACATAATTTTTGGAAGGTACTTCATCGTTGTCAGTTGTGACTGCTGGACACGAAGCTTTGCTTAGAGAGAGGGTTTCATGGCTCGACTTTAAGGCGTTTATTCTGATTTGCCATTTATAGAACCACTTTTCTAAATCAAATAAATGATTTTGAAGAGCTGTAGATGCTAGGTTTGGGTCTCTGAGAGAAGAAATAGTGGCTGCATCGTCAGCGAAGGTACAGTATGTTGGTGCAAGGATGCTCCGGGATATCAGAGGTTACAGAATGAAGAATGGGGCTTAAAACACTGCCTTATTATTAAATATAAAGATTTAATGTTAAAGATTGAACTTGTTACTTGGAAGAAAACAAAAAAAAAATAAAAATAACCATTAATAGCACTCTTGCGATAATTAATCTATAAAATATCTTTTTTTTTTTTTTTGGTGAAAGACATTTTCAATTACTTTATTATTTTTAGACCAAATTAAAATAAACGTTCGTAATACATTTGAAGGCTATAACATTTAAAATTGCCTGTTTACTATAATCAAGATTTTAATGAGCTTATAAACTTAAAAAACTAACTTTGGGAAAAGGATGATTTGTCACGTTAGAAATTACAACACTCGTAACAATTGTGAAATAATCGCTAGGAAGTTGAATTAGCTGACAAGTGTTCTTTAGCCCTTGCGTGACGAAAATGATATTTCGTCACTTTAAATTATGACGCTACCAACAGAAGAAAACAGGAGGGGGGTATTTCAACGTTGAACATGACCTGCAAGAGAACTTATAATGATAAAATTGTCAGGAATATATATTGTATTTTGGTTTTAAATAGATATCACTCCTTAAAAGAACAAGCAAAGAAAAATAGGCATTTTCGAATTTAGTCTTCAGTAGCAATTGTATTGGTTGAAGCTTTTAAATTCAGGTACTACATATGTGATATTATATTTCCAACAATTTTTTTTATTTAGTCAGTTTCAGTTGTATCAAGATTGAACTATAAGTTTTATGGGAATAATGATATAAGTCGCAATTAAAAAATTTGCAAGATTTTCAAAGTTTTTTAATGGTTAATTAAATAATTTCAATAACATCATTACAATAGGAATGCTCTGCTTTACCAATGCCCGCATTTTTTTTTGTAACTCACTTGGAACTATCAAATACCTTTATTGAAAAATTAGATTTTTTGTTATGAAATTGTTCTTAAGAAAGAGCTATATTAACGTTATATTAATAATGTCTAGTCATGTGTAAACAGTAAATGTAAGCATTATTAATATGTGTTCTTTACTTTTTTATGAACTGGATAAAGTTGTTTTAAATTGAGAATGATATAATTTCAAATAGCACTTAATGGCAAAAACTAGACCTGGAAAATAAAATAAAATATACTAAATAAAATATTTCATAGAATATTCTGCCTGAAGAATGTTGAATCCACAGAATCATGAAACGACCCAAGGTTGAATTGCCTGGGATCCATCCAGTAAATATAATTGAAGTAAAATGGGCTTCTGTGCGGTTGGAATGGGCTTGTTAACTTGTTAGGCTCGTTAATGAACGAATTCCTAATATGGGGCCGATGGCTACATGCCCTCGGGCCGGGCTGAGAGGTAAGTGGGAGGATTGCGCTATCTGCCCTTGTAGATTTATTGTTATGGAGGAGGCCAATATAGCGTTCTCTAATAAACAAACAAGCTTTTTTATCTTATTATTATTAATTGAATTTTTAAATTAATAAATTTTTTCCAGTGAAACGTTTGTTTTATGACTTCATAGAAGCTTTTATGTATTTACGTTTATCGATAAAAATATTAATAACCAAATACACTAAAGATAGAGTAGCTGAGTGTGTAAAGTGTTGATTTTCTATTCAGGGATGTACCGTTTGGATTCTTCTGGTCTTCCTGAGGCCCATCCAGGCTCTGTAAAGTGGGTACCCTAAATATGGCGTTTGAGCGTGATCTCGGACAATCGCATCCCTTCATAACCGTTGTCCTAGAAACAGTAAAGTCTCTACTATGTATTAAACCCAAGACTCTTCAAGGGCTATAGTAACTATGTAACAAATAAACTTAACTTGTGAGCAAGCAATCCTGACGATGCCTGTCTAGTTTGGGTCGAAACGTTGAGTTTTAATATATTAAAGTTACATTTACACATTAATATTATATGTAGAGTAATATTATATCACATATATTAATATTTCATAACATATAATTACACCATGACTAGTCATTCCACATATAGATGACCGAAGATCATCGAGCATCTATGCATCAACTCTCCTTTTTTTTAGTCAACTGATTGACCAATTAGTATAGGTTCGGAAATATTATATTAATGTTACGTATAATTTCGGTAAATAATAATAAATAAATAAAATGATTAAAACTAAGAAGAAAAGGGAGATAAAAACAGGACTGGGTCAGGTGAGAGAAGGGAGAGAGAATAAGGTCACTGGGATCACACCTTCCCGTTACAGCATCATCCTCTACGGTTCGCAATTCTATTTTATTTATTTTATTGTTGTAGTTATTACAGTTATATTATAGTTATGGCAATTATAATATAACATGCGATGGTTCCTTCACACCGGTACATTACTTTTAGTACCCCCTACAACCACCCGTGTAACTTTCAGACGTCCCGTTCCTCAACTCCTGTTGCGAAAATTGGTATATTGCCTCTAGAGCCAAATATATTATTAGGTTTCATTATAGAAGATTATAGAAGTAATTCGAGTTATAAACTCGACTTTAATTATACTCTAGAGTAATGAGGTTGGCACTTTAAAGTAATGTATCGTTGCCCCGTTATTTCAGATAAGATATTAAACTCGGTGCTGATAAGTATCAATGATTATGATTAAACCACTACAACCCGTGGAGGGTCTGACGATATGTCCGAGATCACGCTCAACCTCCAGATTTTCCACCAATTATAAGAAACCAACTTTATAGAGGCTAGGTGAGCCCCAAGAGTGTCTGCAGATACTATAAGATCCTCATATGGCTGTTAACCGATTAAATAATTTATCTTTTATAGCCGGATTCTAACGGGAAAAGCAGCAACTCAACTAACTAGTTTCCTTATAATTATGATTATGATTTAGCGAACCCGAAGGATCGATTCCGATTCAACAAATACTGTGCTTACAAACTTTTCCCAAACTTTCCCACTTATTTTTTCGCTTTGTGAAACAAAATTGATAGTTGGGCGCCATTTATTATCCTATTAGTTGAAGTGGTTTCCCCCCAACTGGAAACGCAATCTTCTGAACTTTCATTCATCATATCCAGTCCCACCACCCTCCCAATATTTCCTGAAAGCCCTAACTCAAATCTGGAACTCACCCTAGCTATACACGCTACGCCCATTCTTATATTACTTTCCTGTCCATAAAAATGCTGCATTAAATAAATCACCAATTATGGAGATAGGGACTTGTAGAATTATATGTCTTCCGCTTTCAAAATTTATTTTCCATCCCTTCTCCTATCATTTTTATAATAAAATATTTCTCCACAACAATAAGTCTCCCATACCAGCCTGGATTGCGTCCATACAACTTGACATGCTAAGTAACTCATGAGTATATAAATTGACTGATTGTAGGATCAAGTAAAATTATGCTCATGCGATTGCGATTTTACTAGATTTTTTCCTCATTATACACTTTATCAGAAAAACTTTTTGGGTATCTATTTAAAAAAAAAATATATCTGCGGAACAGAACTACTAATAACCTAATTATCAACAAAAATAAATAAATATTAACAATAAAGAACATTGATTAAACTATAATAAAATTCAATAAATAACGTTTTTTTTCCTTCGTGACTGAAAATACTACTGCTCTCTCTTTTAATTGAAATAAAAACAAAATAAACCCACAAAACATGATTTATTGAGAGGGCATAGCTGATATGAGCTCACTATCTCCATAGAAATTCAAGAATTTGACCGTAAAATTATCTAAATAAAAACATAACTCTACCACTAAAACACATGAGATTGATTAGGTAGATGGTAACTATGTCAACGGTTGTGCAGAAAGTCGAATTGACCAGATCAAATATAATTACAGGTCTTTCCTCTTAATTAAAGATACCCCCTTTATTGTGACTGGGTGAACCCCAAGAGGGAGAATCTCAAGACCCCACAATTGATTCACAAATGTTCAGTGCATAAATAATTTATCCTCCACCGCCGGTCTGAAACTCAGAACCAAGAGATCCTTAACCCAGCACCTCAAGTACCGAACAATTCCTCTTTCTGAAACTGTCCGTATGTTAAGACAATTTTTATTTATATCAAAGGATTATATTCCCGGTTACCCTTGTACTTACTCCAACATCATCCTGAACACAAATTTTTAACTATAGCCTTACCTTAAAATCCTAGGCGATGGTGGCACCCTACCGATTGTTAGTAAACAACAGTCAGGTGGGGCTAGAAGTTTGCCAAATGCTTTCACACGGCAATATCTCTCTCTCAGGCCTTCGTAAACAGAACTCTTTCCAGTTTTATATTGCTCATAACAAAATCTATTTCTACCCTCGTGGTAAATCTGTCGACTTTATAGACCTTGTGTTCAAACAACCGCATTCTTAGAAATGCATTTCCTCTGCTGTCTTGGAACGTTTTAAAATACGAACTCATTTTTTTGTGTTTTCCATGACATATTTTCTATATCCAGTTCAGTGAACCCTTCGAACGGTTTCCGATTTTAATAAACAATAGAATCCGGTTGGACATGTAGGAGGTTACACGGTCCGATGATCCGCGAAATTGTGAATCTTCGATAACAATGAACCGATGATTTTATAAGACGTAAGAAATATGAAACTGAGGGAACCATATTTTTTCTTCTCTAAATAATTGAAGTCAGCTTCCAGCCTTTCAAGAAAAATAAAACCAATACTATTTGGTAGGTACTTCATGCACTTGAACTATACCAACTTAAACAATGCAGTAGGTAATAACAAGTATAGCAAAAACAAAAGCTAAATGTACTTATTCACTATTACTATCAAGTAAGGAGTACAGTAATGAATCGGGAAAATTCGAAGTTGATGTAGATTTTTTTTCTGTTTACTTGATCGTTTTAGGTTAAATTATTCAACTTTTTTTTTTAATTTTATTTACGAAGGAAATTAAAATAATTAACGTAATCCCAGCGAGCAGTTACTTCCGGAGATGGGAAAAAATTATCTTGTATAGATAACGGGTTTCCGATAAAACTGTCTATTATTCGATTAGCTATATAAAAAGAGCGACCGTTAACCTTTAATAACGAACAATTTTAATTCATTGTGCTATAAATTTAATTTTATAGCATTATAATTATTTTAATATAAAAAATATACGATAAATAAGGAATCATCTTCATCTAATATCTAAATATGATTAGTATATGATATTTAGATATAAGATGAAAACAAGGAGAAATTATCATAATGTAGACGAAAACAAAATTCCCACAGATAATGTTTCTAGAAAACTGTATTATACATAATTTTTTTTTTTGGATACCATATAAGTTTTAAGAAAATATGCATGTAAGATATTCGTTATTTGAGGATTTGTAAAATCTGGGCAAAACAAATTATTTAAAGAACCTTCGGCCCTTCGACTACATGAGAAATTAAAGGGGATTAGAATATGGATAATTAAAAATAAATTAACATCAATACACCAAATGAAATTTTTAGCTTTAAACTTTTCCACTACATCTAGGTCTAAAGTTGCACCCGTACTGAGTGTGGTGTACGGTGATGTTAAATTATAACTTTTATTTATTTAAAAGATATTCACAACAGATATCTATACAGTATCAGTTAACGGTTAAAGTAAAAGTTAACGATTAACTGTACAATTATTTTAAAATGATGTACGATCTATTCACATTTAACTTTTTTTTGAAATTTAATAAGATCATAAGAGGCGTTCAGTATAAATTAAAAAAATTTATCTGCATTTTTCACTGGTTAAACCAAAGAGATTTTATGCTCCTGGAACTTTAGGTTCAGTACCGGACTTACACCGTGAAAAAAAGGCGGTGAAGTGTCAATTTTAGACAAAATTGCTTGATTAAGTAAAAGAAAAATGCGGAAAAGACATGTTTTAAAATTATGGAGTTATTCGATTTGATCCTAAACGTCTCATATGTCTAATAATTTATTCATATAATGCCCAACTCTAATTCACGAGACAGTCTTTAATTTTAATATTATAACAAGATTATGGTTACGGTTATTTCATACAACAGTAAATTTCTATACATAAATGTATTAAATAAATAAACTTAAATGTGTCTTATGCCATTCTTGTGTGGGTAGTTATGGAAATGAACTAATCCTACTGAGATACTATAATTTATATTTTTGTAAATTTACATATTTTCATAAAAATAAATTCGTTAAAACTATTTTGACTGTTGGGCATACCTTAGAGATATTTATGGAATATATTAATTAAATTGTAGGTAAAAATGAAAAAAACATCTGTAAAACCAACATTCTAATAGATAGTTTAAAGTGGAATAAATTTACTTTAAAAAAATTGAAATAAATATATCCTGCTGTGACTAAGGTATTTGGCAGAGGCTACGAAAGGTGAGTCAGTAACAGTTGACCCAGATCTGAGCATACTCGGACAGCAGGTGTTTCTGGGTCGTGTCTTTTCTAACGACAGGTAACAGAGGGTAAAGTGCTTACGGAATCTTTTGTACACATGTTAAAGCAATGGATACGGGGCAACTTAAGAGTATGAGCTGTAAATAGTGTAACATACGTTATTAAAATACAAAATAAAAATAAAAACTATAACAGTAGTATACAAACGCTGAATAATGAAAATAAAATAAAATAATGTGAAATAATTTATCATTCTTGAGAGTATGAGTCAATCAAATATCACTGGGAATAAAAAAAAATATATATAAATAGCCTGGTCCAGATAAAAAGCCAAGCTTATTTAATGTTTATTAAAATCTTGCATTATGATAGGTTTTAAAGAACAGCAGGAAAATATTTTTATTGAAATTATATTTATCAAATAGTAGAGATGACCTCACGAAAATCCCTTAGGAATTATACACGGAATCTAAGAATATTTTGATTTATTTAAAATACAATAATTTTATAAAAGTCTATTTAAAGAAACAAACATTTAATAAAATACGGAAAAATGCTTAAATTAAAAAAAAGTATAATTTTCATCCAAATTCCTCCTTTGATAAACATATTTTGTAATCTATTTTATTACGTAAATATTTTTTATTGAAGCAATATCGGAGAGAACGTCAACCAAAAGTTGGAATAAATTATTTAAAAAACTAAATTCTATTTAATCTCTGTTATTAAACTTATCTAATTATCAAGATGTTTATTTGATTAAATCATAAAAGATTTTTATGTAATTTCAATGTCATTTTTAAACTTAAGACAATGAGTCAAAGACATGGCAACTGTTTTTTAACTTCATTGCGAAATCCAGCTGTCAAAAACAAGATATATTTACCAGCTTCTAAGAGAAGTATGCCTATCAGTAATTTTGTTTACTGAATAGAATGTAAAAAACGTATATTACACCCTATTTCATTACCTAGCTCAAAATGTCAGTTGCATTTTTTATCTAGCCTGCTATTTGTTTTTTATTTTTTAGGGCAGGAGCTCCCAGGGGGCAACTCCTACCTGAAGCCGAAGTAGGGGCATGACTACAATCATTTCAAACGAAAAAGGCAGGAAACTAACACGTGTTATCTAGTTTGTTTTTAAAATGAAATCTTCACAGATAATTATCTTAAAAAGATAAGATAGTAATCGATCTTGCTTTAAAATAATAAACAAACTGGTATCAGTTAATTGTGGCCATTTATTACAACAATAACGACGTAAATATACTAGATCTAATATGTTATATTACAAAAAATATAATTTTATATATAATGCTTACTATTTGGCACTCTATTAAAAAGCCATCGATCTAACTGTTGTGGAAACGTATTTATATTAACAGTATGTAGTTCTTCATTTACTTAAAAATGTATGAATTTAATAAAAACAGCACACTAAAAAGTAAATAATGGATAGAATTATCCAGTCAACTATTTTCACTCAAATCTAAAAAGTAAATCAATTAAATACATTCAAACCTATTTACTAAGAATTACTTATTAAGGTATATTGTGAATTTAAAACTTTCGTCTTTTTTGAAATAACGATTTTTTTCGACTAACACTGAGTTTTAAAGATAATGACATTTTTTCGCATATTTAAATTAGCTAATCATTGATATTTGTCTGGCGATAGTAAGCTTCATGTTATATTTATTAGATATGTAAATATTCATGTAATAATGTAATTATTACATAAAATATGTAATTTTCAAGCCGCAACAGCTTAGAATTATTTCGTATCCAATCTCTGAACTATTTCCTCACACATAAGCTTTCACGTTTGATGATAAAATGTAAAAAAAAGTCACCGATATAAATTCCGTTAAATCAACAAATACTTATAACTACCAAACAGTTCTGTAACAGCATCATAATAAAATACATAATGGAAAGTTAAACTAATTATGAAAAAGTATCTAACCTTAAAAAAAAATAAACGTCAAGAATCAGTTGTCAATAAATTATTTGGTACTGAATAGACAAAATATGAGTAGTAACACCAGTGAAAAGTAATGGATATTGTTATCTGCGTGAGCTCTTATCAGCAAAGTCGGTAGCTTTGTGATAAGCCACCTGGTGTCGGCAAACTAAATGGCGCTCTGCTCATTAGTAGAGTGTATTTAGTCGGGTGTCTTTCAACACTTAGAAGATTGCAGTCTAATTTCGTTTATACCAAGGTTCTGGATAACAATGGTTATTAATTTAATTAATTATAATAGAGATGCATACAACATCTCAAAATAATAAGATACCATAATAAGTGTATATGACATAAAATAAATCTAAAATCTACAACAGATTTACGATCCCAGATTGGAAAGAAACAATTTAAAAGACTCGTTATTAATATCTGGACGAAGTATAGCTTGGAAGTTATTAAGAATTAAATATAATTTAAAGAAAATTGCATGCAATCACTTAAAACTGTACACATGTTGCTCCGAGCAATCTAATCACATTTCTAAGATTAGCGATATAAAAACCGGTTCAAGGAATCAAAAGTGACTCACCGATCCCGATGCAGGCGGGTCCTTTGAGGGCGTCCGAGGACAGCTGGGTGATGGCGAGGAGGAGGTCGCCGACCAGGAGGCACGCTACGTGGTTCGTCTGGCACCGCCAGTGCAGGACGTGGTAGGTGCTCGGCAGTAGGCAGCTCGCGATCAGGGTCACTGCCAGGAAGAACACCGAGAGGAAGAGGCCCATCGGGTACAGGGTGAACCTGATGTCATCATGCCGGGCCTTGATCCTCGGCGGGCAGGTGAACACATGTACCGTGTCGTTCGGGGACTCCTGGATGTGCTCCAGGCAGTACTGCGTCTTCCCGAGGACGCGGCCTCCGCTCTCTTTGAGGCTGCCATCCTCCTGAAGGAAATAGGTGTCGTTGAGTTTTCCACTGATCGAGAAACCACCGTTAGGGTCGGCACAGTCGGGAAACTTGTGGAGAACTCTGAGATGTGCGAAATCCGCATCGTCGTAAGGGGAGAGCTGACAGGAGCCTTTAGTCTCCGAATAAATACCGCGATGGCCGCAGCACTTCTGAACGGTGGTCCTGCCTTCACGATCCGGCTGGATGCAGATCATGGCGCCTTTGGGGTCGATGCAGTAGGAGTCGGTCTGGATAAAGGGCTCCTGCGGGGACTCGACGAGGAGGCTGCCGTTGGTGAAGATGACGAAGGGCGGGAGGGCGCCTGCCTTGAAGTAGGCGGTGGGCTCGGTGCAGGTGGTTGGGAGGGACACCTTGAAGGTCCAGCTCTCGGGGTAGGTGCCCGGGGGGAGGAAGCCCCGCTCGGCCGGGTTGTAGATGACGGGGGCCCATGGGCCGGGGGGAGCCGGAGCACAGAGGGGGCCCTCCAGCTGATGGCCCTCGGGACAGCACTTGTTGACCGCTACGCCAGCGGCCGCCGCGGCGCACAGCAGCAGCACTAACCACATCGACATCTCCGCTAAGACTGAGCCCTCCTCGCTCGCTCACTTTCACTCTCCCCTCCCATAGCCTCCCTCCCTCTTTCCCTCTCTCCCTCCCTCTAGCGGCTACTATTTACATATTTCATCCCAAAGGAAAGTAGTCTTAAATCGCTAAATGTTTCCGAATCAATAATTAACGAAAATAATGAAAGTACGTATACACGTCGTGAGGGAAGATTATAACTATTAGTAGTTTTTTGCTCATAAGATTAAAACAACAACAAACGAACAAACATAGTGAATCTGTATTAGTTTTCTTTTAAATATTCTCGATAATAAAAATAATCGTATATTTTAGTATGAATACAGAATGTCCTTATGGGAACTATGTATATTTCGGTAATTATTTCGTCAACAAAAAGTTACCGAAATATATATTTTTCCCATAATGACACTCTTTATTCACACTAAAACTCACAATAATTTTTAATTCTCGAGAATATTTAAAAGAAAACGAATAACTGCGGAACTGATGCCACGAAAAGTAATAAATCCTTCTGAACCAAGTATCTTTAATAGTAAAGTTTCAAACTTATAGGGTGACTTCTAATTTTATTTATTGTAATTCAAGCTTTAAAATTATATAAATTATATAGGACGATGCATTTCTATGTAATAGCAATATTTGTAATTATCATCCTTAATAATAGAGTTTCGAAATAATTATTATAATTTATTTATGGTAGGTAAATAAAGACATACACTATCAAAGTAATGTATTGCAATAGTCCATAAACATTACTAAAATTGACTGGACTTGGAAAAAAAGTACGTCATTAATTTTTATTAGTACATAAAATAGTTAATCATAACAAAAATCAAAGCAACACATAATTGGCATGAATATGTTAATGTTTAGAATTTGAAATTAAGAATAAAATAAAATTTAGAATTATTATTATAATTTAGAATAAGATAAATTAGCATTAAAATGAAGAAGAATTAGACAAATGCAGTACAGAAGGGCAATGGCAAATTGAATGAAAGATATTTTGGTATTAAATGCAAAAAAATGTATTTAACTAATAAAAAATACATAGAAATAGAGACAATCCAAGTAAACAAACCTGAAAAATATGTAATAGACCTTACTGAATTTGAAATAATTGAAAAAAACAACATAAAAAATCTAAAAGTCATTATAATTACTATTGTCTATTAGTAATTATAATGACTTTTAGATTTTTTATGTTTGTTTTTTTTTAAATTAAAGTAAATTTATATTAATTCAAACAATAGTTGTGATAAGCAATCAATAAATAAAATAAAATCTGACCAAATGATAAAAATAATCCTGTTCAAATTCAACATCATAGAATATCAAGGCAATAATAATCATCTTGGAATAAACAAAATGCGCGATATTCTTTTATAATTATTATTTACACTTATGTCTATGTTTGGACCAATGTTGGTTTTAAACTATGCGTGTTTAACCATTTATATAACGTTTTGGATGAGATTCATAAAAAAGTTTTATTCAGAAAATTACAGATACATTCATTTTTACATTGATTTAACAATACATAATTAACGAAAAACGAATTTTTATTAATGGCGATTAATACAATAATTTATTTAATATTACTTTTACGTTTTAACATACAAGAGAAAATCCAGATGATCTAAATTACAATTTCCGTCCACCGATAAATAAGTTTTCAAAATTTGCGAATAATTCAATAGCTTTAACTAACAAATGCTACTAAAATTTAATTAAAAAATTCTAGGAAACTGCATTTTAAGACATAGTTAACTAAATATAGTTTACAGATAACTTACAAGCAGGCTAATGTTAAGTTATTAAAAAAATAGTGATGTATATTGTAAATTATATTTATAATTATTAAATTAAATATATTTATCCAAAACAAATAAGAGGGAGGAGACTGGTAATTTTTAATAACGTAATTTCTGCAAGATATTGTCGACAGAAAAGCGCATTTTATTTTTTTATCTGCGACGTAAAAAAAATGATGTGACCTATCAAGCGATACGTTTTGTTTAGTTCATTCCAAGGTAAAAATGACTGTAAACAATGAATCCAGTCGAAAATGTTTTATATAACAATGATTTAGTCATCTTTTTATCATAACAGGTATATTATCGCTACAGAATGAATAAGGAAATGATAAAAAAAAATAAATAAAAGAATAGAATATCACAATCCAATAAACTATAATGATATTATTAATAACTTATGGTAGATTAGTGGAATAATAATTTATTGTTCTATGCACTGTTTGACATCAACTTCTGTTATATATTTGTTAAATATATTAATGTTGTATATATGATATGGTTATATTAATAAATTTTATTGGATTTAAGGTCCCTTACTTACCCTTGAAACGTATTATCTGATATTTTAATGAGTAATTAGTATTTTTTTATACATGGAAGATACAGAGGTTCATTATTAAATATAATAACCAATGAATTTAACAATAATAATGAATTTAATAATATCTGTTATTTTGTTAGGTTCTTTTCTGTTTCTTCAAACCCTTCTTTCCTCTTGTGAGCTTTTTTTGGACCGATTATTCACGCATGAATATGAAATTCAGACGCGAATAGTGATTTTTGTTATATTCTATCACCTCTCAGGACTATATCCTGAATGTTGGACAATGAAACCAAACCCTAGGTGAATGTAGCACGGGAAGATGGTTCGAAGATGGAGTGAAAGAAGGTCAACACTAAAAGCTTTTTAAACTATGCATTTGAATGCAGATTTGTTTGTTAATAAGACCGTATTTATGATAATTCCATGTAGGATGGAGTTCATGCTAGACGATTTTTTTTTTCAGAACGTCGACCTTCACCTGTGTGTGGGTTGTTTCGGGAAAGACAGTCTCCTCAACGTTTAAACAAACCTTCTAAATATTTTCAGCGAATTCACGCACGAATTCCCAAAAGGAAAATCATATGAAAGATGTTGAGCAGAGCCTCCCACATCAACAGACCAAACATAGTAGGAAATTAGTACAGTATTGATCTTTATTGGCGATTGTGGAATCTACGTGTGGTATAGTCAGGAATAAGCAGTCGATGGAAATTTAATACTTTGTAATAATACACAGTATGAATACTTAAATAAACAGTATAAATGCTTAAATACCAATACTGTTCTTGCATGTATTTTCTTGAATTGTATTTTAATGTATTTTATTATGTAGATATTATAAACACAAAAACAAGCTAAAATATGGACTGTTGGTGTGAGATGGGCTGCACATTATCTTCTATCGTAGGATTTTTCTTTGAGTATGTCCTGATTGACCAAACCTTGACTGGTCAGCTATTTTCCAGTATTTTAAAGGTTTAAATCTTTGTAGTTTGCATGTTCCCAGTTGCATTTTGATAAATAAAATGATTTTAGTACCAACTAGCGACCCGACCAGGGTACTATTTTAGGACCCAGCGACCCCACATCTTCGCAGGGGTAGTAGATCATATTATGCTTACATGTTTTGTCTGTCCTAGGATCTTATCAGTTTGATGCGTCGAATATGTAGATTAGATTTAAATTTAATATAATGTGTACACGAAATGAAAAGTATTTTAATGTATTTTATTATGTAGATATTATAAACATAAAAACAAGCTAAAATATTTCGGACTTTTTTGTAGATGTATAAAAGAGGAATATTTCACTATGCATTGTTTTGTTAGATCCCAAAGGAATTAGGTAGTTTCATCGATGAAAGTTCCCAGGCGGTCTGACGTTTTCCAACAATTATAGTTATTTTCTAAACTAATTTACACAAAACCTTAACAAATTATATACCTAAACCTTCCTCATGAATCACTCAATCTATTTGTGAAAACCGCATGAAAATCCGTGAAGTAGTTCTTGAGTCTATCGCGAACAGACAGACGCGGGGGAGGACTATGTTTTATAATGTATAGATTATGCCAAAAACCGTCTTTTTTATTTCATTAATGGTGTTTTGTTCGAGGCTCTAAAGCAAAGATAAATGAACATATTATTTAAATATATCTATCAGTTTACCTTATTATTAGGGGAGAAACAATTGTAGCTATTATTCGGAACTAACTGAAATTTCTTTTTCCCTTTGACAAAATTCGTGTCTTTTTCTCTTCTGTCCCGTTATTGGACTCTTAAATATATATTCGAAAATTTTCTCCTATAGCAGTACCGTACAAGAAATGAACAGTTGTCCAGAAAACGGATGTTCAATTCGACTGAGCATAACTGTGATTTGTTAACTTACCGTTCCCCGAGAACACGGGGGTGGGCTGAGTGTGCCCGACGGCACTTGCGACAACCTATCATTGTCTTGGCTGTACCGAGCCGCACGATTCGTCCCCTCAGCACATTGCAATCATCTCTCCTCCCCGATGTCTAGGCGTTCCTCCGGGATTTACCGACATTGGGACGCCGATTCGACAAAAGAATTCTCATAAGTGGGTAGGTTCAATGAACCAGGATGAAAGACCATTGAGCTTGTTGAATTAAAATTCCTATAATTTAGAATATGGTCGGGGATGATATCAATATAATTATGACTACTAAGTAATAAAACAAAACTGTGTGCCGACATTTTGGTCTAACTTTAAGGCAATCATCTCCGAAGACATATTAAGATTCTAACTGATCCTAAGCCCAAACACTTCCATATCATTAAAAATAACGACGTTATTATTAAAATTATTATTACGCGGTAGAGCGCTGAGTTGCCGTGCGGAAGTCCCTTGTTTCATATCCCGCTCCCTGGTAGACTTTTATTCAATCTGTTGGCACCCGGAGATAGGTCTTTTGGATCCTAGAACCCTCCTTGGGCTCACCCATCTTCTATCAAGTGAGTACTCAAAATAGGAGGGGAAATCTGGCGGATTAGCGTGATCTGGGACAAATCACTCCCTGGACAACCGTAGTCCAATAAACAGTACAGAGTCTCTACTATGTACTGAACGGGGTTTTTTGGCACTTTATTATTATTATTATAACATTGTTATTATTCCATTGGGCAATTGAAAGTAATTTCTCTGAGCTAGTATTAAATAAAAACAACGTTAAGGTTGTTAGTGAAATTAAAAAGAAGCACGATTAAAAAATATTTACCTATATCATTCCTTTTTTTCCGGTGACATGGAATTCGATCAAAACTTTAAAATACGTTCTAATCCCTGGAATTTTTCCGAAAGATTGTAAAAAGAATATGTCTGACGGCCATATTTCATAACTACAGAAAACATGAAAGAAAAATTCACGATGTAAGACCTCGTAGGTCATTCTATTTCGGTTCTTTTTGACAGGGATTAGGTTTTTGGAAGAGTTTCGGCATCCGGGCGAATCAATTATTTTGCACAAGATTTACTTGCCTTAAATTCCATGCTCAAATACTTATTATGTACCCAATAATTCAACTCTCTTTTGAACCCGAAAGTGCATAAATTACAGGATGTTAAATTTAAATTGTTTGAACTCTATGTCTATTACATAAGTCGATATAGGAAAGGTTATAGATTTCCAGGCGCCCAGAGAAAAAATTAATCTATGATCTTGGGATTCCAAGACGGAAGTATAGACTAGTTCTGTCAATACCATGCTCTATTCCATGTAACTATATTGAAAAGAAATAGAAAAAAATACTCCAACTCAGCATGTTAATAGAAATATTTTTAGATAACAAGATAGGTATTTATGTATACACCTGAGAATTGGACTGCTTCAAGGTTTGTTTAAAAATACGGGAAACATGGAGTGAAGAGATATTCTGGACCTTAAAATTCCAAGCACTCCAATCGTTCCATTTTATCAGCTAAAGGGATTTTCAGTGAGTGTCTGAACGTCAATGCTCATCGATGCCTATACGATACGATAACATTAATCATGACAATTAATGATGACAATGATTAACCACTCCTTTTGGACGTCGGAATATTTATAGATTGAGAAGAATGTAAGAATATTTAAAATAAAATATCTCGTACTATTTTAGTAGATGTTAATAACCGACTGATCTGCAGATAGGAGAATGTTGAGTAATATCACCTTAAAATCAGTTTTAAAAAATAAATATATTTAATAAGTTCGTTGATTCAATCTGTAAACTTTTTAAAATTTGATGTTTCCTATTATATTAAATAAATAAAAAATACCGGACTGCTGCTATCCATGAAGTTTTTGATTCAGTTCATGGTAGAGACTGTACCGTTTATAGTAAAAAAATATTTATAAGTTTGCAAAAACGTTGAATATTTGTAGGATTATTTGAATTTCATTAAAGATGTGACAAAAAGATTGTTACTGTGAATGGAAGATCTAGTTAATTTCACATGTTCCATTCATGGCCGTTAACCAACTTAATAATTTATTGGCTGTAGCCGGATTTAACCCGCCACCTTCGGTACAATACTCAGCACTCATTGCCGTACCCCGCTTCCAGTTTTAAGGTATAGGTAATAAATAATAAATAAAAAAAATTATTTCCTGAGAAACTTTATGCTAAATAACAAAAATATCTGAGACAAAGTGGAGGGAGGGTAGGGGCCTTAATTCTTAATTAGTTAGTTTTATTAAACATTCGAAAGTAACTAATAAGATTGTTTTATATTAAAAATTATTAAATAATCGAATAAATATGGAGAAGAAAATAGTCAGGATGCAATTTAAAAAAATAATGCTAATATAGCAATAAAATATTTATTATAATAAATAGTTATTTTATACTAATAATAAATAGAATAAACAGTTCATCACTATTTAATAAATTATTTAATAATATATTTTTATTACTTACCTCCGGACCATTTTCTTATATTATATCAAATATTATAAATAGTTCATGCTCTTCTAGAGTTATTATAGAAAACTGTATTAAATTAATTTTTTTTCTATTATTGTGTAAAAATGTTTACAAAGAAATAAACAAAATATAGAGCAGAAGGAGAGGGTATATGACATTCCCCGGGGCCTAGTTCGAGACAACTCAGGAGCCTATATCACTTGCACGAATACTAGGCAGATTCATAGAGACTAAGGGTGATAATTATCGTTCAAAAGAAGTAGAATTGAATTAGAATTGATGGTGGCTAAGAGTACTCACCGTCCTAGACAGCCCCGGCTAGAACAATTATTATTCGAGTGCGAGTTATTTTGAAAGGAGGATGAGGATGTCAGTTATTTCGATATGGTAGGGCTGCGTCTGTCAACGTGCCAGCCATTTCACCGTGCTCGGAGACCGAGAAACCTTCAGGGACGAGATTATGTCAGCTAATTAATATATAGAGGATTATATATAGATATATACAGATATATATATCTATACAGATATATATATCTATACATATATATATATATATATATATATATATATATATATATATATATATATATAAATATATATATATATATATATATATATATATAAATATATATATGTCTATATATATAGAACTATACATATATACATATAGAATGTGTATATATATATATATATACACTCAACAGCAAAAAAAACCGGACACTTAGATTTGTTCTTATAATTTTGTTGAATAGATATGTATATTAATCTTTTTAATTCATGGTAAGAATGAAATAAACCCCGGAGTGCATCGTGAATGGTCGACTTCGCTACCCCAAGCACCGGCCTTCTCTGGCCAAGGCATCAGCTCGGGCTGTGTCAACATTTGAAAGAACCATTATTCTGGACCAAAATAAAAAAAAACATGTCTATTAATCACAGAAAAGGCTTGGTAAATACATTAAAGATGTTTAAATGTGCTAAAAACTACTTACAGTTTAGAATAGGTCAGACAGGTAAATCATCTTCAAGACAAAAAAATCAAATCTGAGTTTTATCTAATTGTTTACTAATCCTGAAGAAATCCCTTCAGGATTAGTTCAGTGGACTTAGACCCTACATTCTCTGTAATAACTAGAATACCCACAAAAACAAACACATTGCTGAAAATTAGCTTTTAATACAAAAAATATGAAGTGTCCGGTTTTTTTTTGCTGTTGAGTGTATATATATATATATATATATATATATATGTATATTCTATATATATTCTATATAGAAAGAGAGAGAGAGAGAGAGAGTGAGAGGGATAGTTTTTTGTCAGATAGGACACATTGTTAATAAATCTAATACAAATTCTTAAGCAAAACAAGTAACTAATTGAATATTATAAAATAGATAAACGAGGAGTGAGAATGAAGATATTCTTGGAAAGAAAAGTCTAGATTCTAAAAGCGTGATTTCTAAAAAACAAAACGGAATGGATTAACGAAAAGATACAAAAATTAAATAGAACCATAATTATGAATCGAACCCGGGTCTCCCATGTTTCCGTCATGGTGCTCTACCACCTGAGCTATCCCGGTTCGTACCTCGGTCAGACACATCCTTTCTCTTCACTGATCCCGTATCCCCGTGTTCTAGCATTTTGCGATGTATACAAGGGGAAGAATGTTCATTGAACATTACTTAAATGAGGATCTTGTTAATTTACATGGGAGACCCGGGTTCAAATCCCGGACATATCTTTTTGGACATATCTTTTCTTTTCAAATAAAAATATTTAAAAAAAAATACATCGAAACAACTGAGCTGTTGTTTATTAGGTATACTCGTTTATGTACTCATCCTGGTGAACTGCTGGTGAATTCACTACTATTTTTTTTTTTAAACTTGGACACTGGGCTGTAAAACAGCAAGAACCATTATTACCGCGTTGGGGGAAGGGTGTTGCAAAGATTCGACGATCGTACAGCAGGGATATTGACATAATACAAAAGTTTTTCAAACAACCTGGGTTGGTTAATAAAAAGGAACTTTCAGCATTACACGACAACACCGGACCTCATTTTTCACTACGGTGAAGAAACTAAATCAGCTGACTAACGAAGTCTCTCACAGCCTCCTTATTCGCCAGGTTTATCTCCACCAGATATCACGTTGGGAAAAATGTACAGATATCAGGGTAAATATTTCGAATACTTTTTTATTTATTTCATAAAGCTGTTTTACTAAATAATCTTTACATTGGAAACTGATATTTCATATGAACTCATATTTGTAAAAAGTAAACAAATGCTACAAAAAACAACAATCGAAGATATTCTAAACAAATAATTAATGCTCTGTATGAAGCGTCCTCCTCATTTCAGAACCGCAGGAGCAGTGAGTTAGTGGTTTTGCATGCGAAGGCGATCACTGTACCGAGAAGTGCATCACAGCACAATACTCAAGTGTCTAAGAATATTTTTGAATGCAGCTGCACCATGCATACTGCTTATCATGGGCTGTAGATCCAAACAGATTACTGAGTAAGACAACGTGAAGCAGAAGATAAAAATAGCTGTGAACTAATTACAAAAGTAATTAAGAATTAACTATTTTATTAACATTCTAATAGATAGGACAAAGTCATATAACATATAATAGTTTTGAGTACTAAACAATTGAAAAATTATTGTATCATTCAATTTCAAATAATACAAAAATACAGGAAAATACTTAATGTAATTTGGATGATTTGTCATTTAAAATTGAAATATCTTGAATTGTTTTTTATCGCTTAGAGGCTTAAAAAAATTCTCATGTTTTTGGAGCTCATACAGAAAATCACTTGTCCAATAGGATGAACTAAAACAATCAATGCATGATTGCAGCTACAATCTGTACAACAAAATAATTAATTAGGAAAAATTTATACCAGGTTGGCAAGAAAACAAAATACAGGAATGAACCGAAAAAATGACAATAAGTATGTGCCAATCTGACAGAAATCCGGGTTATCAAGTAAGTACATAAAAAGCAATGACCTATGTCTCTCTCTCTCTCTCTCTCTCTCTCTCTCTCTCTCTCTCTCTCTCTCTCTCTCTCTCTCTCTCTCTCTCTCTCTCTCTCTCACTCTCTCACACTCTCTCTCTCTATCTATCTATCTATATATATATACATATACATATATATATATATCCTCTCTCTCTCACTATCTCTCTCTCTCTCGCACTCTCTCTATCTCTCTCTGAATATATATATATATATTTAAAAAAATGAAAATAAGTAGTAACTACTTTGATTAAATACATTTTTCCGCATCAGTTCTAAAGATATATGTAACCGAATAAAATAATGAAAAATTGTGAAATTTTTCTTTCGTCATAAAGATAATCGGTTATTTAGAAAGTTTTCAAGTAAAAGGATATTTTACTACATATAATCGTACTGTTAGCTCAAATTAAATGTTTTATAATCTAACATCTCGGTTTATTTAGGAAGATAAAGAAAAAAATTTGTCATTAAGACTAAAAGCGATAGTAATGTTCATAAAAAAATTGAAAAATGCTTAAAAATGCTTTTGGTGGAAGTAAGATTGAACTAATTGAAGAAGTTGGTCTATCGGATGCGGAGTAGAGGAAATATTATTATGGATAATAATAGTAAGGAATAATACAAAACTATAGGAAAATTTTGCAGGTGTACCAACCTCCATTAGATTTTATATATAATTCTATTTAGATAAATAGAATTATAATAAATAATGATTTAATAAATAAATAATAAGACCTAGCGAACCCGAAGGCTCGATGCCGATTATACTATCTGCTTACAATCTTCCGTCCACGGACCAGTAACCAACCCCAAATCCGCCAGATCACTCTTAACCCAATCTTCCCACCTTCGAATCCACAGTCTAGCGTGATACCAGTGCTTATTAACATTTGATGGATTCCTTCATTATTCAGCCCAATAACTTTACAAGCCCACCGAATTTGCAAGACACTAATCACCACTTTAATATTTACCGGAATAATTATTAAACGAATTTTATTCTTGTAATATACGAATATACATCTAGAATAGATTTATAATATAATAAAAATAGAAATATCGTTAATTTATCTTAAACAATATTACAATATTTATATCTTGGATAATATTTCTTGCTACAGTTATGAATAATTATTAAAAAAAAGCATATGAACGACACAGCTTTAAAACTTTTATCTGTTTCATGCTTATTACTGCTTTGGCAAAGTAAATTGTTGTTAATTACTTTTTTTTTTTTTTTTTGGTCCGATCAGCCTACTTTATTTTCTAACAAAGAAATGTAAAACTATAAAAATATAGAAGAAAAATAATAATGGCAAGATAGGTTACGGAAAGATCGGTTATATATTTCACCGATATCTGCGTGAGCCTCCGAAGTGGATCTGACAATCTCCTTACTCGCCTTTGTTTCTCCACAACCAACTTCCCGCCATTAATGGCGAAGAAAACAGAAAGGAATTTTCTTTCTTTTTTAAATTTTTTTACTTCCTTCATCACAATTCCTTCGGTCTTCGACCATGAATTTCTCAATTCGTTTTTCTGAATTTTCATTTGAAATAATTTTAACATTATTAGGTCGTTTCATATGAAATATCCGTCTTCAAAGGAGTATAACAATTTATGAAAACAAAACATTTGAATTCGAAATATTCACCCTTATTTAGTACACACTTTCCCCAATGTGTTATCAAATTTTCGATCTCAGAACTTAAAAAATCAGATTTTTGTGATGAAATATAGTCTAAAAACGCGTCTTTGACTTGAGAATCATTAAAAAAAATGTATCATTAAGGAAGTTGTCCAAATTTTTGAAGATATGAGAATCTGTTGGAGATACGTTTGGGTAATAAGTGAGTGTGGGAGGATCAGTTTCTTCTCTGTCTCACAGTTTCTTCACTAAAACCTGAAGTCTGGTGTTGTGTAAAAGTATAGGTCCCTTAAGATTGACCAAGGATGTTTTTTGATAAGTTTTTGTAGTATTATATCAATATACGGTAGGGTACGCATGAGATGGTAGAAATGGATTAATTCTTTATTTAATTATTAACGTGTAGAAAAAAATGGTCCGGGTAGAGGTCAATAAATTTCTCTTAGATGTAGAGAAATGTTTATTAATTAGCCAACGTTTCGACCTACTTTGCAGGTCTTCTTCAGGGCTAAATACGCAAAATACAGACAATTGAAAATTAAAAAATATTAAAAAAATTGCTAAGCATGATAAATATAAAGGTTAAAATACAAAGGTAGTAAAAAACATACTAAAGAATAAAATAAGAATTAAACTGAAAGTGTTAAAAATTAAAGAATAAGGTAATAAAGATTAAAATCAAAGATTAAAATGGGTAAATATTAAAGTGAAAATACAAAAGTATCAGGTATCTGAGTGGTGAACAATAAAGATGGGAGAGTGGAGAGAACATGAGATATATATCAATAAAGAGCAAGGATGATCATGTGGAGCATAAATTACCATAACAAAAAAATAAAATAAAAACTACATTAAGTAAAAAAAAAAATTGAAAAATTCAGTAGGTAATAAATAAAGTGAGTAATAACCAAGTGAGTAATAATACGGCATAGTGTAATCAAAATGAAAATGTTGATAAGAAACAATGATAATAAGTAATAGAAGTGAGAAATACATTTTACTACCACTGCGGACGATAATGTATACAAAATGTTCATGAAATAGTATAAAGGATAGATGTAGTACAATATCTAATATTATCTAAATTAACATGTAAAATGGTATAAAAATGCGATAAGTAAGTTACAATTGATGGGCTGTACGTAGTTAAGATGAACACGGATGAAAGTCTTTAAAATGATAATAAAAGGTGGGAAATGGATAAACGCATTGCAGAAACAGTAAGCAAGGAAATCGTAAGGATAATAGTGTGATGTGCTTTGTAATTGCTATTTAATAAACATTTCTCCACGTCTAAGAGAAATTTATTGACCTCTACCCGGACCATTTTCTTCCACATATCAAGGTCGACTATTATTATTCAAGTTTAATTATTAACGATTGACAATTTTTCAAACCAAATTCTCCGCTCATTACAACACCCTTCCCCGAACGCGGTGGTAATTTTTCTTCCAGCCCGAGTCCATGAGAAGTTTAAACTCATGAAAAACACTACGAATAAAATTAAGAAATGAATTAATCCTGTCATTGGCCACCACACAATAACCAATAATTTTGGTTTGATTTGGAAATGGCGAAGAGGTAGAAATTTGGAAAACAGGCCTCTTTTTTGGATGAAGAATGGAGACCTTTTTTTTCCACACCTGCAGTTAATCAATAAAAAAGTGATATTGTAGAAGGGAAATATTAATTTTAGCGAAAACCTTATTCTATAAAAATCTATACTCCGTGAATTCTTTAGTAAATTTTCCCTCTTCAAACCTTAAGTTCTTGAACACAAGTACTTGATTAGTTACTAAAATATGAGGATATAAATGAATTTTGTCTTATTTATCGGAAGAAAATCCAAAACAAACATAACATTTGGTGCGGTACAATACCGCACAGTCTCTACCTGTACACTCGGGGTCATCTGTAGTGTAGAGGTAAGCATTACAATCTTGGGCATAGAACTAAGGCAACCGGTTCGCAGTCCAGCAGGTGGTTAGGAAGTTTTAAAGGGAGAAAAAATCCTTAGTTATACCGTCCTTCAGAAGGAACGTTAAATGGGCATAAGGTACTCCTTAAAGATTCCTGTCGTAACTTATCGGAAGAATAAGTTAATACTAACCTGGGCGGTAAAATTTAGGAGTTCCGCTGTAGTACGGTCCTATTTACTATAACAATATAAAATGGAGTTAAATAAATGACCAACCATCTTGTACATTTCTGCATTTTACTACCGTGGATTGCACATGACACACACAGGTTGGTATCACGAAGTAATTTTTATTACACAGTACCGTACAGCGCATACTAGCTTACCAGCCTAATGATTTTTGGAAAGTTCTCGGTAACATTTCATTACGAAGCCTAAATGAGAGAGTGGGTAACTAATGTCCACTTAAAATTTCCCAGAAGCTGAAACGCGAGAATAGAGGAAACGTTTAAATGGTAATATCGACTTCCTGGATCTGGAGAGTCATTCCAGAGTGAACTCATTGTCACGGGCAATGGATAAATTGCTTTCAACTTGCCCGCGCCAAATGAAAATTATGGTGAGAGCCAGTAATTATGGAAGGAGTCGATTTATTTCGCTTCTTGTGTACAATAAACATGTACCTGTGTATAATCAAAAAAGAAATAATTGCAATGAGGCCATGATTGTAATTCTAAAAGGATTAGTAAATCATTGAAATGTGTGTTAAGGTGAGTAGCTATAAATGTTTAAAATATTTTATGTTGGGACATGAACAGCCTCAACAAGTTTAAACTTTCCATTTGATTCCATTTTATTAATTTCGAAAAATAAGTGTTATCATGAATTTTAGTATGAAATAGAGTATGTAATTATGGGAAATGTGCATGCTTATGTAATAATTTCATCAAGATTTGAACGTTTCAACAAAGATATATCACCTATACTTCGAAATGTTTGTTGAAACTTTTATTTCTTGATGAAATGATTTCCGAATTCTACTCATTACCCATAATTACATTTTCTTCTCCATACTAAATCTCATGATAACTTGTATTTATGGAAATTTCAAAGATGGAACGAATAAACAGGGAAAACTTGTTATAACTCAACTCGAAGCGACAAGCTGCGGAACAGATATCCAATTTTTTTTCTAAGAACTTCAAGTTTATAGGTTACGAAAGGTACAAGGTCGAGACGTAGAAATAGTCTTACGTGACGTCACTTTGCGAGCCTTTAACTACCTCTACATCTGCGGAATAGTTACCATATTTAATAATTCGATGAGTGGATTTCAAATTTATTTTACATGATAGGAATTATTTATTAAACTTTCTTTTCAGGTATGAAATACAAAATACTTTTACAATTAAGGAATTTTTTTTAAATTATAATCTATATAGTATATAAGAAGCGAGGAAATGGTTGGCTGGATGATCTGAGTAAGGTGGGAAATAGTTGGGGCTGCAGTCAAATTAAACACTGGGTTCTTATTTATTATGTGCCGACGTTTCGACCCTCTTTGTGGGTCATCTTCAGTGCTAAGAAAGAAAAACAACAAAACTATAAAAAAAAAAGTTGCAGTACCAAATATACGTTAATATAAAAAAATATATATGTAGAGTAATAGAAATATAGAACAAAAAAGTGAGGGATATATATGAATAAAGATATTACAGAGAAAATGTACTGAAAGGTGGTGATGTAAAAATTTAAAAAGGTATAAGAAGGAAGTAAACAGAAAGTTTATAAAAAAAAAAATACGGTTAGTATAAATTTTAAAACTTCCCTTACTTATATTTTCTACTTTCCATGTTCAGTTTACTTTTTCACCTGTTATACTCTAGATTTATATCTTGACTTTCTACTTATCTTTTTCCTTTATTTACTCTTTGATATCATTTTAGATATATTTTCTTTCATTTTACTTATGTAAACTCCCAAGGAGTCTATAATCATACATTTTATATTTTATCTATATTCGACTATCTTTTCCATAATTTTACATCTGACCTCTGATGTTTATACTTTTTCTTTTTATAAACTTTCGGTTTACTTCCTTCTTCTACCTTTGTGAATTTTTAAATCACCACTTTTCAGTACATTTTCACTGTAATATCTTTATTCATATATATCACTCACTTTTTTGTTCTATATTTCTATTACTCTACATATATATTTTTTTATATTAACGTATATTTGGTACTGCAATGTTGTTTTTTTTTTTTTTTTTTTTTTTATTTAATTCAATGATATTTACAACTATAATGGTATTATATCAAGTAAATGTGCAAAAATGTAGAATATGACATGAAAACACTTGTGGAGAAACTACCCATCGATAGCACTCCAATAAAGTTCTATAGTAGATGATCTCGAGGCCATCTTCTTTTCAGACGCCTCGGAGGGTTATCAGGAATAGTATGGGAAGCAAGCTGAGAGACTAGCGGATTCAAGTGCGTATGGAGCTTGTTATGGAAGGATAGGTATCTAGTTTGGGCCAAATCAGTAACATATGGGATATTAAGATCATGATGGGTGAGTTTGTTTGTGACATAAAAAGGAGCATTGAGGATTTTACGAAGGATTTTGGATTGCAAGCAATGTTGTTGTTTTTCTTTCTTAGCACTGAAGATGACCCACAAAGAGGGTCGAAACGTCGGCACATAATAAATAAGTACCCACTTATTTAGTGTTTTATTTGACTGCACCCCCAACTATTTCCTACCTTATATAGTATATATGTTTTTCGGGTGGACACTCGCTGGTTCCTTTGCCATGGCCGACTTGCATAAAGAGCTACAATGAACCTCATTCTCTAGAGGCCATAACCTATTTGGATGAGCCCGTTGGCCAATTACAAGTTCAAAGCAAAGGTCGAGATCGTGATCTACTACCGATGATTCGGCCGATATCGATTGTAAAGATGAAAGCTATACATCGCTTCTTCCGCTCTAACGTTGCTTTTCGATGAGAACTGTGTTACTACTCGAACTGTACCGTTACAAGGTTTCCATATTCTGCGATATCGGAGAAAGGAATTTAGATTTCACGGTCTCGTAGCTATCCCTATTTACCTGATTACAAAATATTGGACTAGGATTTTAATGTTAATACTTGATATTTAAAAAACGAGACATGTTCAGTATTGCATATACCTTACATACACGAACTAACCCGTAGCTTCATATCGAAGTGGAAATGAGTCGACTGGTCAGGGAGCGGAGTCAATAAATTTTGCATACATAAGTATAATTTATTTTTAGGCCACCATCAGGGCTGAGAATAAAACAAAAAATATAGATAGTGCAGTACCAATAAAAATAATACAGAAATTATGAGAATAATAAGTAAGGAATACAATGAACAAGAGTCAAATTATGAAGTAATTGATGAGAAATAAACAGAGTGAAAAGTTAAAACAAGTGAATATCATGTTATCAGTGAAATAGGTTACTTTTGAAATGAATCTGAAGCTATGAAAGAGTTATATATATTAAAGTGATAAAGATAAATTGTTATAATCGTACGATGACAAACAAATATAAACATTTCTAATCTATAGTATATTTAAATATTTTTATTTGAAAAGAAGAAATATGTCCAGGACCGGGATTCGAACCCGGGTCGCCCACATCTCTAGCGTGGTGATCTCCCAACTGAGCTAACATGGCTCGCATCTTGGTTAGACACATCCTTTCTTTTCACTGATCCCATATCCCCGTGTTCTCGCAATTTGCGATTTATACAAGGGGAAGAATGCTCATTGAATATTACTTTAATTAGGATCTTGTTGACTTACATCATTATAATTTATTTTATTTTATTTTTTATTAATTGTTATAATTTTTAAATTATTTTTTTTGAAAAGAAAAGATATGTCCAGGACCGTGATTCGAACCCGGGTCGCCCATGTCTCTAGCATTGTGTTCTCCCAACTGAGCTAACCTAGCTCGCATCTCGGTCAGACACATCCTTTCTTTTCACTGATCCCATATAGTATATTTAATTAAACAGCCCCATCTCTAAATCCTAAGTTAATTATTTAGTGATATATAAATCTGAAAAATAAATAAAATTAACTTATAGGAAAACTACCACCCGCAGATAAAACATGAGAAAATTTAACAAATTCTCCGTTAATAATTAAATACTTGTGATTTGAGTACTACCAGTGGATAGTTTCTCTACTTGTCATTTTCACATGTCATTATGTATCGCTTAGCCCATTTACTTGATGTATTTTTTTTGATACAGTTGTAAATATCAATAAATAGATTTTTAAAAAATATAATTAAATACTACCTTATAATCCTAACATTAAAATATGCATTGTACAAGGGTTATACCAGACTCAATTATAAGAAATACAATAAAAAAAATCACAAAATGTAAAGCCTCAAATCTCTAAATACTGCAAAAAAAACTTACCTGTCAACGTTTCGCCAATTCAGGAATCATCAGGACATAAACCTATAGACAAATCACACCAAAGAAGACACAGTGCAGCACATCTAACATCAACCAATCTCATGTATAATTTATGCCCCTTTTTTTGAGTTTTTGCTCATTTTTATTTATATAAGAAATTAGTTTACTTGTGTATATTTATGAAATAAAGATGATCCATTCAAATAAATAAAAATCTGTCAAGTTCATAAAATATTATTCCTGAATTTTTAAAATAAGTCATGCATAGCATTAATGGTGTAATACATTAAAATGGGTCTATTATAACACATTTTTTCTTTGACTATCCCAAAAAAAAAAAAAAACCTGTATCACTACAACCCATGAAGAGATTGTGCTGTTTCGTGGACATTGGTTGTGCAGGGAGGTGATTTGAACTAGATCATGCTCGACAAACAGAGGCTGGGTGAGCCCCAGGGGATCCTAGCCTCTATTTAATCATAACAGATTAAAAAAAAGTCTTCCAAGCAGCAGAATTTGAACGCGGTATTTTTGGCACGACTATTCCGCTCCCTTTTACCAACTTCCATTAAAACGAAAAACAAAACTAATCATTAATAATGATAAAGGCATGAAAAAAGTAATCAACAACATAATTCCTGAATATGATTTTAGGGACGTGGTAATTGTTATACTGAACTTCATTATTTTTTTTTACTTAAATTCATAGAAAATGAAGTGTTCATTAAGAAAGCACAAAGTTCCTTAATAGTCGTAGATACTTTTGTCGAGGCGATCATAAAAGATGTATCTGACTCGGCTTACTAATGGTCGTCCTTCAGAACCTCCAAAAGATCTCACGGCCTGAAAGAGCCAGATCCATCCTGTTTGAAAAAGAGTTGGCCGTAGGAGCCTGAGAGCACGGAAGAAGGAATAAAAAGGACAGGTAGAGGGTCAGGGGACAACTTTTGCTTCTTTTTTTTTGCCATGAGAAATTCTATTAAAGGAGTGAATGGGATTCATTCGTCTTCTTGGTGCGTGGGTGGCGTAAATTCTTTTAGGGATCTCTTCAAAGGCCGAGGTCGCCGACGACCATTCACAATCTGACGATTTTCAGGTAATTGTGAAAATCTGGTGTCACTGCCTCATTGAAAGTACTAAAAAAAGTTGTTTCTTTCAGCAGAAGGTTGTCAGTCACCATCATGTTCTGAAAGGATAAAGGAATGTAGTAGCAAAGAGATTAACAAGTTTCTGGTTTGTAACAAGGCAGATAATTAGCTTTAACTATCATAGATAGTGTTGACTTATTGTTTGATATTTGTTTAAGATAGAGAAGATACAAATCTATTTAATTTGTTAGATTAAAATTAGCTCGTAAAGTTGCTGGGCTTAGTTACGAACGAATTCCTAAATCTGTCATCTAATTTATATAGGTACGTTTGTTCAGTTTATTTTAATAATAAAAATAACATTTTTTCCTTATATCATAATAGTAGATGAATTATTAGTTTTATTTTTAAATTGAGAAATGGAGTATTTTATTTGGTAATTAAACATTTGGAGTTATTTGATCTCTTTACTGAGATAAAAACACTCACGGGTAATTTTTTTAATAGTTTTTGACATGTTCGAATTTAAATGTAAGCTGATGATTATTTCAATTGGATTTCCCTTTACCTTATTTTGACTGTACGCCAAAAATGTAATATGGATGAGCTCTTATGCGATTTGACTACTCTCTAACCCGTTGGCCATGACATCTGCATTAATTTCTAAAAAAAAATCAAAAACGCATCAGCCACTAGGAGACCTTGGAGCGAAACGAAAGGGATACCAAAACTAAACTCGACCGTCCCGTTCAGATTTTTCGAAGTAAATGAAAGGGGGAAATTAGATTTTGATTACAACAGAGATCACTCTTAGGCGAAGGTAAAGGGTTCTTGTAACAGCTCCTGTAAACAAACTGAATTCTAGGTTAATCATTTCTCACTTTTATTTCACGCTTTGTAATTTCTAGTACAACTACCGAAGTGTAGCATTGACCTAAATTTAAAAAAATGCAATCTAAGATCAGGTTTCTACGCATCATATACAAAAAAAACATAAACTGTACCACTAAAATCCACGAAAGGTTTAAGGGATGGCCAAACCGAACTTTTTTCTGACCCGTGAGATTCATTCGTTCATCAGACCTATTTTTTCTATAATGGGTGAAGTAGTGAAAAGCAATTTATTCAAATAATATATTTGTGTGCAACCATATATCAAAAATTAATTGCCGAAGATATGAGATTGAAATTTAATAAAATTCTTATAATGATTATAATGCCCGATGATTATAACGATGCATTAGTTCAGAAATGTGTTAAGTGACAATTTTTCAAAAATTGGTTTTGTTATATAAATAATATTGTATAGTTGTGATCAGGAAGTCATAGATCATATGTTGATATAAAATTAATAGAGAAGCTTTAAACATTACAAAAATATATTGTGTGCATAAACATGAACTTCGGGAGCGACCTGTGGTCTAGTGGTTAGCGTAACAAACTAGTAAACCCAAGATCGCGGGTTCGTAGCCCGGCAGGTGGCCCTAGGATTTTTTAAAGGGAGTAAAAAATCCTTAGTTACGCCGTCCTTCGGAAGGGACGTTAAAAGGGGGTCCCGAGCCTGTACGATGTCAGGTACTCGTTAAAAATCCCTATCCTAATAAAACCTGGATAGGCAAAATTTAGAGCTCCCACTGTAGCATCGTCCGATTAGCCATAGCAGCATAAAGTGACGTTAAATGAACAAACAAACAAACATGAACTGTATTTCTTGTGTTAAATTATTATCAAATTTGAATCATGTAAAACCTTGTTTTCGGCAATTAACACATTTGTGAACTAAGTCATCGATAATTTTTATTATATTATCAAACTTTATATGCAAGAATAATAGTTTATGCCAGTTTTATCAATTGTGAGGAAGAACATATTGTCTGGATGGAGGCTAGAGAAAAAATTATCTTTAATTAGGTGACCCAGGTCTGCTTTACAAAATCCGACAATTCCTTCCTCCTACATACTTTTTGATCATTCGCTCCTTTCTAGCTGGCAGAACATTTAAAGTAAATCATAATGGTTCCTACTCTCCTCTCTATTCCTAGTCTGCTGGTGTTCCTCAAGGTAGCATCCTCGGTCCTATCCTCTACACAGTATATACACCTGACATCCCAACCCATCCTAACACCTTCATCTCCACCTACGCTGATGACACATATGTGTTATCAGTTAATAACGACCCATATATTGCATCCCAATCCCTTCAATCACATTTATCAAGCCTCGAAGAATGGTGTCGGAATTGGAGAATTAAAATCAATTCCAAAAAGTCCCATCAAATTACCTTTACCCTTCGCCGAAAACCCATGACTTCCTGTCCTACTGTATCCTTTAATAGTACTCCACTTATCCCTGTTGAACAGATCCGCTACCTAGGACTCAACTTAGACAAACGTCTTACTTGGAACCCTCACACAAGACTGAAAAGACAAGAAACAGCTCGACGCTTCCGACTACTTTAACACAAACTAGACAAACGCTCAAAGCTTCAAATCAATTACAAAAGACTTATTTATGTTACTATTATAAGACCTATATGGACTTACGGAATTGAACTATGGGACTCCACCAAACCATCAAATTCCTCTCGTATTCAATCCTTGCAATCCAAAATCCTTCGCAAAATCCTAAACGCTCCTTATTTTGTTACAAATAAAACCATCCATAATGACCTGAACGTTCCATATGTTACCGATTTAGCCCATTCCAGATACCTATCATTCCATAATAAACTCCAGGTCCATCCAAACCCACTAGTTTCCATCCTTGGTTCCAATTCCATCCCGGACAATCCTCCTAGGCGTCTGAAGAGAAGATGGCCTCGAGACCTTCTATAATAGAAATGAAATTAGAGTGCTGCCAATGGGTAGTGCCTCTACACGTCCTTTCATGCATTTATTTATTCATACAGCCCTTGTACTAGATGTATATATTACAGTTGTACAATTCAATAAAATAATTTAAAAAAAAAAAAAAAATTAGGTGAACTTTTTATTTGGAAGTAACGTTTCAAAGCACGTTACAGCTCTTCTTCAGAGCATATAAAGGGGTAAAGGGTTAACAGTGAAAAAAATTATAAAATAAATTAGTTTAATTTTTATTATATTTATAGTATACACGAAATATATTTATTCTTATTGGCCATATTAGTGAAAATCGTTTTATTGAAAATAATACATTTTTATCTATCCATTTTTTAATTTTTTTTTATCAGGTAGCGGCCACTAAGGACCACGCGAATATCATTGGTTAGGGTTCTTTGGGAGTCTTGATTTTCTTTCTTCCCATCTCAGTTTTATGATTTTCGACGGCATTTCTTTTCTTTCTTCGTTCTACTTTGTGCCCCTCCTTTTTTCTCTATCAATATTGGTGAGATTTTTCCGGGGTTTCTCTGTATGTGTCTCTATTTAGACAGTCGGTATCTGAAATTTTAAGGTTCTTTAATTCTTCTCTTATTTGCTTCGTGTATGCTCCCACGCTTATGTAGCTAAAAAGTTTGTTAAAGGTCTTTTTGTTCAATCTTTCATCCTTCCTCCTTTTCATGTGCCCATAGAACATCAACCTTCTGATTCTTATCTCGGTTTCCAGGTCTTTGATTTCTCTGTACATCTCTTCGTTAGATCTTCGCATGTAACTATTATTTAATTATACTAAAAAAAAAAAAAAAAAAATTTTCAACTCAACTCTTGACCTCTGACCTGCAATGTGGGTTCAAACGTTGGCTTTCAAATTAATAGTTCTTCTTATTTAAGACAATTTTTTCCGATCTCCACCCGGACTATTTTATTCATCATTTATATAAGTTCAATTAGTATTATTAATTATGTTTATAAAATTTTTTACTTCAAAAAGGTTTCTATCTTGGGCCCAAATCTAATATGGAGATGAATAATTTTATATGCAGCCCGGTTATAAAATGAAGCATTTCTAATTTGGCCCGCATGATCATTTAATCATTATAACGTTAAGCAATGTTATCAGTAGTGCTCCTCTAACGGGATTTTTTTTCAATTTAACTAAACTTTAATTTAAAAAATAACGAGATTATTTAATAGCTTTAGTAGTAAAAAATGACACAATTTCAATCTCCGAGTTGCTATAAAACATTTCTTTTTATCGTTCTAATAAGGTTTCCGATTTATATCTGAGTAATAACCTCAAGAATTTTCTGAAGCATCCAGGTAAAGAAATCCGGGATATAGAAAAAATACAGAAGACTATTCCAGAATATTTTGCCAACAAAGCGAATGTACTAATCCTATGGTCCGGACCTGCTGAAATTCGAGAACTTCATAAAATACACAATGCCCATCGCATTCCTCAGTTGACAAGAGGCAGAGTAGGAAAAAAAAAGGTATAGGCCTATTATAGGCTGGGCGTAGCGTTTAAGGTCTATTTGTTAGCCAAGCAGCTGTGATGGTTTTTCTGCCACCAGTTCGGTACAGTTCGAGGAAACGGGGGGGGAGATTTCGGAATATCTCTTCAACAGAAAGGGTATCATCCCCGGCAGATGTAACGGCAGATGCTGGTCATCCGTGAGCAGTGGGCAGCCGGCAGAGTGGACTCCAGCTTGTAATATATCGAATAAGATTTTATAAAATTATTTTAAAAAATCTGTGCCACAACATTCCTTTAAGTGTATCGGGTTCAGTATGTGCTACTGTATTGTTTCTAGGACTACGGTTATCTAGGAGATGGTCCCCCACTCAATTGAGGGTAACCAGTGTATAGAGGCCGGGTGGGCCCCGGAAGGATATCTAGATCCGACAGAGTCGGTAAGCGGCTGTTAACAGACTAAATAAATTATCTACCACAGCCGGATTTGAAACCGGGACCTTCGGAATGGCAACTCATCGCTCTACCACTGAGCTACCCCACTCCTTTTAAAATATAATATTATATATCCATCTTCGGAAAATATGTGGTTAAGTCAAATTTAGTCCAGAGAGAGTTAACTGTTGAAGTCAAGTAACAATAATTTTGCCAATCTCTATCATCTCTCTCTGTTACTTTAAGTGGAATGAAAAGCATCCAGACTGTTGTGAACTTGATATCCTTTACTTGTAAGTAACCAAACCTCTCTGATGATAAATTAACGGGAGCTTGAATAGTAATTTCATCATATAAATTACAATTGACCATCATGTATTATAATGATTTTTATAAACAAAATTTTATTATTTTTTTCCTATATTCCTCACGCATATGAATAATGATACGTATTTTCATCAATGCACTGATTTACTGGAGTAAGTAGAGGAATTAACCACTCAAATGAGAGATTTATCTTAAAAGGTCACGAGGTCATCCTCTTTTCAGAATCCTCGGAAGTTTATCGGGAATTTAAGAGGTTGCTAGTTTTGAAACTAGTGGGTCTGAGTGGGAATCCTTCAGGAATCAGATCGGATTCCTTCGGTCAAATCAGTAACTAACGGGACATTGAAGTCGTTATAGGTGGTTTCATTTTTAACAAAGTAAGGAACAGTGAGGGTTATTAAGGATTTTGGATAGTAAGGAACTCGATGGCTTAGTGGAGCCCAAAGTACTACTCAGTAAGTCCAAATAGGTCTTGGACCCTTTTGACCCTTTAGTAGTCAATTGGGAGCTTATAGCGTTTGTCTAGTAGGTGTTGAAGTAGCCTAGGAAAAGAATACGCTTTAACGTGATTTATTCAATGAGAGATTAATTTTAAGATTTTTTTTTCGTAGAAGCTAACAACATTCCTGAAGGTAGAAGGTTGACCGCTAGAGAAAATTGCTTTCACGGCGCGTGAGTGTGCTTTCTAGCAGCTGAGGATCGGGCATTATTCGCTATAGTCGAGTCTTTATCTCCTCACGCCCAGCTTTTACTAAACTATCTCCTTTCTATCGGCTTTATTTATTGTTTAAATTTTAATTAGATGTTGGGAAAAGCCACCTTTCTTTAATAGGCAGACAATGCTTATAGTGAAATTCTACGTGCTCTAGAAAAAAAGAACAGGGATTTGTTTATCAATGTGAAATTGTTTTGAACGACGTTTTCATCATTTTAAGCTAAAGAGCTAAAAAAAAGTAATACATTAAAAAATTGTGTTTTATTTGTTATTAATTGCATTAATTTTTAAATATTTTTATTTCAAAAGAAAAGATATGACCAGGACCGGGGCTCGAACCCGGGTCGTCCAGGTCGAGTTCTGGTCCTGGACATATCTTTTCTTTTCAAATAAAAATATTTAAAATTAATAACAAATAAAATACAATAAATTATAATGACGTAAGTCAACAAGATCCAAATTAAAATAATGTTCAAAGAACATTCTTCCCCTCGTATACATCACAAATTGCAAGAACGCGGGCTTGATTGATGGGAGGACGGCTCAAATGGTAGAGCTCCAGACTAGCGATCTGGACGACCCGGGTTCGAGTCCCGGTCCTGGACACATCTTTTCTTTTCAAATAAAAAAACATTTTAAAAAATATTCAATATTTAAACCTTATTATTATTATAGAAAATGTGTGGTTTAAAAGAATTCTTTAATCCCCTTAAATGAATTAAAATAAATTGATAACCCTTTGATTTGCTAAGTATCATTCTATAAAACAATTATTATAACAAAGAAAAAATAAAATAAAAATTGTCCCCCTACAAAATTTCTTATAAAATATACTACTATAATAATATTAAAAAAATAAACTATTATAAAAAAAAAACTTATCGCGTGTATAAGGTCACATCTCTCATTGCGTGCACAACAAATATGACGAGGCAAGATTATTTACAATAGTTAATCATACGAGGTATGGTAAAAGTAACTGCAACGGAATTTATTGTAATAAAAGATTTGTTGAACACTTTCTAACATTTATTGATTTTAAAATAAAGAGTTAGGTAGTTATCTTCTTGTTTGGGGGGAAGAAATAAGAAGTGAAACACTCAACCGCCTGGTTTTAGCTCTAATTAAGGGAATCCGCTTTACATAGGCTGGGTGAGCCCCCAAAGTCGTAATACCACGGGGTCCACCCCCCGCTGTTAATAGATTGAATAAATTATCTGCAACTGCCGGATTTGAACAGTACGGCAACTCAGCGCTCTACCACTGAGCTACTCCGCTCCCTTAATTTAATAATAGCATATATTAATATTACATATTGTAATAAAATTTGATTTAATTTTAATTCCTTTCTTTCTTGCGATTATTTAATTGTGTTACAATATGTGCCAAACGGCAAGTGTATAATTTCTGAAATAAAGATTTTATTATTATTATTATTTAATTGTTATAAATAAATTTGTAGTTAAATTTGTAATAAAACATCCCCCCTTTTTTCTTTACAGTTTCTAGAACTTCGGTGTTCCATTTTCTGTTTTCTACTACAATTTTATTATCATTATTTGTAGCGAAAACTAAAAATGAATGGAGAATACCAGAAGGCTAGTTTCCTCATTAATTTAGGGAATCCAGGCAGAATATACAATAGAATATAATAGAAAACTAACTTTATTCTGGGGCTAAATCCCTTTCGAATAACAAACATGGATTGAAAAATTAAAATAATATTTATCTGACCATAAGGCTACATAGCAATCATAAAGTATTTATAAAATGCAAAAAAGTAAATACAAAATAGATAAAAAGTACGAATCATGACAAGATATTAAGTAATTGAAGAGAATAAATAAATAAATTAATTAATAAATTCCATGATACAGGGTGTAATAATTTTTTTACATAATTTATATCTTAACATTATTAATTACACATGTGTAATTTCTCATTTATATATATTTCGCAAATAGTTATACTTATCTATTATGTAATTTTAAAAAATGTGTAATATTATTGGGAATAAATACTGTTATTATTATATGAACTTGTTATGTACAGGTAACCCAAGGGGCGAAGACAGGTATACTCATAGATGAAGTAGGTAATAAGACTGCTACTCACACCTACCTGTGTATCCCGGCTACCGTTGGGCTCTCAGCTGAAAACGAGAGCATTCCTTTGCCGAACCCTGGTGTCACCTATATAGTACCTTGTGACAGTCCTAAGCATTGAACCTGCTTTGTAAATCCTTTAGAGATTGTCATTCTCCACTTTAAGAAGGTTTAACCTCGAAAGGGTACCAGCTTCCCTTTCGAAATCTCCCTTTTGAAAGCGAATCTGTTTAAAAACACTTTTCAACCCAGCCCTTTTAAAACAGTTCTTACTGAAAGTAAGGGTGATGGAAGTTCTCACTAGTTTCGAATTTGTTTTATTATTTCGAAATATTTCCGATTTATAATTTACTATAAACTAATAATGGGGTGTATAAAAAAAAAATGACCGTTTCACCTCCCCCATGGAGAGAAGATGGCGACTAACAGTATCTTTCGACACACCACACTCCCTGGCAAGTTCGGGAGTACTTGTGGACGGATTTGACTCAATAGCATCCTTCAGAACCTAACCAATATCCATTAATGGTCGCTCGGAGTCCTTCTTCCTTTCAAACGCCGTATCTCCACTTCTAAATTTTTCAAACCAACGCCACAGTGCGCTGGTCAAGGACACCTACCCCTTCATATTTAATAATTTCACGAGTAGCTTCAGCGGCTATGCAATTTTTTTTCCAGTAATGTCTTAAAATTCCGAGAATTTCGTAGGACACTGTCATGTTTCTTCTTTGAAATAAATAACTAAACTGACGCTTTTTTTGAAGAAGTCCAGTGTTAGTAAACAAGCTTAGAGAATGCTCATTAGGGATTATTAAGTTTTGGTAAATAATAAATAGCATTAAAATATTTACATATTTTTGAACTCTGAAATTTGATAAAAAGGTCATTTTTTTGAACACCCCATTACTATAACATTATTATGTATCCAGTACCTTCACGCTTCTCGACACTATCTCTCTTTACTATGAGGCGTATCAACTGGTTCTGAAGTGTCTGAGGTGTTTTAATAGACGTATAGATAACTTTTTTTTTATAAACTATAATTACAGCCACTTATTCATAAAACAAATGATAGATATAATGACTATGCTCAGAAGCTTAACACCCGACGGAGCATAGCCTACCTGGTTCGCTATTAGCATCGGCCACCTGCCGGAGAAGAAAGTTCCATCCAGCGTATAATTGTCCGGAGGCTGCAGATTGCTTCCTTCCTCGCAGTGATGGCTTCCTAACCGCGGCCACATTACAGTACCAATTACTGCAGCCTTCCTCCAGTCCTTCCGTACGAAGGACGGGGAAGAGATCCGGCGATAAGGGAATGAAAGAATGAAACCTACTCTAATAATCTCCATAACTGTTAATTCACAAGTTATGCCTCACTTCTGCACAATAGGCGTTTCTCAGGAATCGAAGACCAGGAGAGATCTGAAACAAGGATGATCTCAGGAATTATGGGAAAAAAGGGAAATAAAATCTCAAGTCCGGCCTTATCGATAATCTATCATGAGATTACATGATTTACTCTTTATCACGGATTCAATACATGATAGAATCTTTTAGTACATTAGTATAGTTAATTGATGGTATTATTTGAAGGTAGCAATAAAACGCTTATAACGTCAAATTATAATTAGGCACAGTTTCTATTTCACCTCGTATTGAATCCTGTACGTCTCAAGAAAGTAGTTTTTTGTTGCGGTAGGTAGTAATGAACTTCCTGGCATTCCTTGAAACAATCGTGACAGAAAAGGTAATCTCAGTGATTAAAGCACGATATAAGATGACACAGTTTGAACTGATGTTAGGTGTTAATCGATTTTAATTAGGATTTCATTTACACAGCTCCGTTGACACCGACACTAGGGCATTTATTACAAGCTTTGAGTTTTCACCAGAATTGAAAAATAATAAAACGATAAAAATTAAACAGAATTACTTTATTTAAACGAATAAATAAATAAAATAAAAAACAATAAAGGAAATAAATTATTCCAATGAAATATATTAGAGCTATGAAGGATATTAGTTATTAAGCTCATGACTCCCAGTGGAACGGATAGATCAACTAAAACAAGAAATAAATACAGTTGATCATCCGAATATTCAATTATCCGCATTGGCTTCACGAAAAATATAGAGGGAGAGGTCGACTAATGTAACGTACAATAACGAGACAATAATTTTCTTTAAAGCTTAATTACCATAAATTATTATTTAATAATTATTACTGTCCTTAAAACGATTGGGACTCGGGTGCCATTAAGAGGAATTCGAGATTGTAGCAAACTAATACATATTACAATATTTGTGTAACTGGTACTACTCAACGGCGCTACAACTCGGTGACGAGCCCAGGCCTCCTCTACCAGCTTCTCCCAGTCTTCTCTGATTTTGCAGCCGTCATCCAGCTCCTGGCTCCCAGGATATCCATCGCGTCTTTGCCCAAACCATCCGCACACCTCACCTTCGATCTCCCATTCTTCTCATGCAGTAGAGAGGTTCTGTCAAAACCTTTTTAGGAATGGCCTCATCTTCCATTCTGGCTATATAACCAGCCATCACTGTCTTCTAATCTTTAAGGAGTAAACAGCGACGAAGCAGATCGTTGCACATTGAGGAGACTTAGTAGTTTTTTTCATCTTCGCCAGGAGATTTCTATTGCTTCGACTTGGGTAGTACATAATAAAATAAAGATTATTGTTATAAACCAACACGGAGATTATTTGGCGTTTTCCTGTTTTTGAGTGAATTTCGATTATCCGAATCATATGTTTACTGTGTATTGTCGCGCTTTACTATGTATTGATTCGACGTTCGACAAAGCATTATAAATGTCCATGGTGTGCAGAATAACGGATTATGTAGGTATCTAGTAATAAGAATGGGACAGCTTAAGCCCAACACTGATTAATAAATAGCTAAGACATTTTTGCTCAAACGTGGGATTGAAGCAGTTCTAGTGAGTAGCTAATATTGAATCTGGGGTCGGCTTTGCCCCACATTCCTTGCCCAACTTCGGGGATTCCGACTATCCCACTGAAGAGTAGGGTCTTTTCAAACAATATTAGGGGCAGCCTTTTCTTTTTTTCTTCCCATCCACAAACCAGCCTATAGGAGGTTACTCCTCAACCGTGTAATATCAGGAAGAATTCACAAAGGGGACAGCCCTTATACCTTTCTGCGCGAGTGAGCAGCAATCCTGTTCGCCTTTGAGGGTCCCATGCTAAATCTCTCCAACAAACAAAAATTTAATTATTCCTCAAGGTGGCAGAATGTATCTAAAGGGCCAACCGAATTACAAAAAAAATATTCCAGTCTTCTAAAAATCGCACATAACAAATTATTTGAAGCTTTAAACACTCTCTTAAATTGGCACGGCCAATATTTTGAATGCAATCTTCAAAAATTTCCTGTAGTTTCGGCCGTGTCGACAAATTCTTTGCCAACGTTTCGCTAGACATGCTGCAAGCATCCTCAGGACTAAATCTGAGAGTGTCATCTGACCAATTAAGCCATGAGGAAGCTAGCAGCATGTCTAGCGAAACGTTGGCATTTTAAAAGATTTTTGAAGCTTTATTTGCTTTTCTACAACTAAATGGGAATATTCAATTATCCGAGGTTTAAATTTAAAATCCAACATGATTAAAGGTTTGGCGTTATGGACTAATTAACGATTTATATTGTTCTGAATTAATTCATAGTTACGTCCTGGTATAATTTTGTACGTTTTTAATAGAATACGAGAAAAAACAATACAAAGCTAAATGATTTTATTTGAAGTTAAAACATGAAATAGGACGAAATTTATTGCATGTGGCCATATAAAAAAGCAAAGTTTACATAACAACTTACTGATGAAAGCCATACATGTATTACAACTTAACTAATTTATGTTTAGTGTGTGAAATAAATTCTTTCTTTACTAGAAGGTGCGAAACAAGGCCACTACATACATATATATTTTCATCCATAACTGTAAAAATCTACTTATTATACATATATATTTTCATCCATATATATTTTAAATCCAATGCGCAACCAGTTACGTTTTATAACAGTCATATTTCTAACAGTTACCTTGGATAACCTTTTTAAATATTTTTATTGGGGTTAGAATTTGCATAACATAACATGCAATATAATAACAATGGAAATAAATAAATAGAAGAAATAATAATATAATTGAATATATAACATATATAGATAATATATTGAATATATATCATATATAAATAATGGAATATATCATCAACAATTTAAAATAAAAAAAAAAATTTAAAAACTAAGTATTCATAGTTTGCATAACATAACAAGGAATATAATAATAATGGAAATAAATAAATAGAAGAAATAATAATATAATTGAATATATAACATATATAGATAATATATTGATTATATATCATATATAAATAATGGAATATATCATCAACAATTTAAAATTTAAAAAAATATTTAAAAACTAAGTATTCAATCGGATTTCGGTGGGAAATGGGCCGATATACAGTTAACATGGTTTAAACAAAATCAACAACATTAAACAAACAACAACAAATGAAGAACAAATAACCAAACAAACAACAACAAATGTAGAACAAATAAACAAATCAGCAACAAACAAAATGAAGATACAACAACTCTAAAACACACGAAGAAGCAAATAACAATGAACCTGTTAACAATCTAATTGTTACTGTTAGAAATATAACTGTCATAAAATGTAACTGCCTGCCCATGCTTACAACATTGGCCTTTTCAGGTGGTGGATTTAATACACAAGTACCTTTTATTTAATGAACCTATTATTGAGACAAAAAAATTGTTAATTCTCTCACGCTAGAACAATTTAATTAATTTCAATAAATGCTTACGTATTTAATCAGACTAAATTTATTATCAATAATCCTTTAAAAAATCAATAAAAACAGATTGTTAATAGAGAAGAGAAATATTGCTTGATACTACGTACAAAAATTATTATAATTTGTTGGTTTTAAAGTATTTTATATTTTTTTAAAAAGATATTGATCAGAATATAGAATAAATAAATAGAATATTGAGTAATAATACTATATTTTACTATATTTAATATTAATATAAATACATAAAATATAAAATAAGTATAAAGAAAGCTCAAAAAATAACTTTCTTTCTATTATAAACAAAAACAGTTTCCAGCGTGTATTAAATTTATAGCACTCTATTGCTGTGCGGGTAGAGTTATGTGTAAGGAAACAAATATGGCTTTCTGTGAAAATTTGATCCCGATCTTGACCGCAATCAACACTATCTATTTTTATTATCTTTTAAATATTTTTATTTGAAAAGAAAAGATATGTCCAGGACCGGGACTCGAACCAGGGTCACCCAGATCGCTAGTCTGGAACTCTATTGGAGCTCCTATATGTATATATATATAACATATATCGCTCTATGGAACTCTAATTTTTATTATCAATAGGTTTGAAATATTATTAGATCTATATATTCCCAAATAATCTGTCGTTCCAAGTAGAATGAATGTCCTCAAAATTATTCAATAGTCTCAGGTTTGGTTTCGATACTTGGTTTGTTCTATATTCAGATAGAATTTTTAGAATTATATTCTTGCTAAGAAAATAATTGCGAATTGAATGTGTATTATATTAATATTATTAAAATAATTTTCTTATTGTGTTACTGTGACGAATAACCTTCGGACATACGATCCACTTGAAAGCAAGTTCAAATCCTTTGTGCCCGAAGTAACCCTTTGTGTGTAGGTCATGGATTACTGCTTTGAATGTTGCTCTGGGTTTGCGGTCTTGGGCCACCACAAACTGCAGCTGTATTCGTTTCCTGTCTTACAATACCAGTTAATACTAACCTTTGATGTATTTTAAAGTGTTAAGTAACAGTTCACTCGGTTTTAGAAACGGATGAAAAAAGGGAACAGTTACTGCAATTTGAATAATTCCATCATTGTGTTTAAACAAATGTAGTTAATAAAAATAAAAAAAACCTGTACACCAACAACCAATGAACCCATCACACTCAACCGCTTTCTAACAGAGGCTGGGTGAGCCCCATGAGGGTCCTAGATTCTATAGGATCTATTTCCGGGGGCTAACAGATTAAATAAAAGTCTGCCATAATATCATAATTCAATAATGGAATTTACAACCTCAGGTACTTGTGAGAAAAAAATTAAATTATTGGTTGAATGATAAATAAATAAATCTAGATACTTAAGCAAAATAATTTTTAATCAGATCGCACATCTATAATTAATGGCCTTTTAAAAAAAATTAAGTAACCATAAGTGACTTTAAAAAAAAAAAAAAAAGATGAGTGGCTAAAAATTTATAACCTCGTTTCAAACAAATCTTATGTCATTCCAAAAATAAAATAAATCAATCATTAACTTAAATTAGAGAGAAGGGTCCTGAGGAGAATCTATTGCCCCAAGAAAACACAGGAAAGCTACAGGTTAAGATCCGATCAGGAAATACACAGGGAGATAAAATAACTGGAAACCTAAATAAAAATCAGGAGACTAAGATTCTAAGGGCACATGGTAAGAATGGACTAAGGGAGATTAAACAAAAAATCATTCACAAAATCCGTGAATACAAGAGCGTTGGAGGGTATATAAAACAAATGAGACAGGAAACAGACAAATTAAAAATAACAGACAAAGACTTCCTAGATAGAGAACAATACGTAAGAAAATTAAAATAAATCAATGTTCTTGTGCAAAATGGAAAACATTTCTGCGTGGCCAGAAATAAGGAAGCAAAGGAACGCAGAAATGGTGAGAAAATAACGGGAGAAAAGATAAGTAATCATATTTTCGTGGTCTTAAAAGGCCGTTTTGTGAATAAATTAAATAAAAAAAATATTATATAAAAATAAAATAATAAATTATATATGCATCCATTTAGTATTAATGTAATCACTTACTCACTGAATAATCACTTATTGCCTAGTTATAAAGACTATAATAATACACTAGCACTTTTTGCCTTAAGACAAAAAAAAAAAATTAAAGGTTTAATTTGGAATGGAGTAAGACCAAATTTTTGGGCCAATCATTGTAATGGAGTGTTTAATAAGAAGCCTGCCAAACGATTTGACTTATTTATATATTAGTTTGATTAGTTGTTTTTTTTAAGCAACTGATGATCACATTTATTTCGCTCAGCCTTGGCAAAAAATATTCTACATACGGATGTGGGTTTATTTTTAACTCTGAAATTTATGGAATATTGTTCACTAATTATACGAGGACGGATTGAAATTGTGCTAATCTATATTTGTGTATAACTTAGGTTGAATCACTAAGATGAATTAACAAAACAGCATACATAAACTGTTAAAATACAAACAAATCATGGAATACCCAACCAAAGCTTTCGAGATGCGAGAGTTAAATATACATTTATCATTCCGAACCCCCTCGATCGGCCGACCAAGAGAAATAAAAAAGGTTATTACAGAATCCGTTAACTGTAAAATAAAGTTTATCACTAGTGCTTTTACAGTAGGATGTTATAAATATATTGAAGAGAGTTATATGCTCGTGGGGCGGTCTAGGGTAGGCTTCTTGGCAAAATGCCAACGAGAGGATCTCGAGATCTTCGTCCCTTTTGGTGACAGTCAGTCACTACGGTATTAGGATGTGGTATTTCTGAGCCAGGTCGGAGACCCTCTGCGTAAACATTGAGCTGGCGGTGCACTTCATGTGAGTAGAAATTATTAAATTCCTCTAATAGTGTCAATCTATCCTCTTTGGATGTTGGCGATTATAGTGGCTTATATGTATTAACTAACTTCTGAAAGAATGTCTACGGATATTAATCCTGCCCATTTTGTCAGACTGGATTTTTCATATTAGGATTTTATTTCTAAACGAGTAAGTGGATAGTTGATGTCCTCTTTCCTAGTTAACTGGCACGTTGGGATGAGGTTTGGCTGAGATCATTGGCTAAATCACCAAGTATGTTTTCTATTAACAGTACTCACTCTATATATGTTGGGTAAGCTCCAGGAGGGTTACTAGAGTCAATGGGCTGCTGTTAACAGAATAAATATATCTGCTACTGGGGTCTCCAACACGGAACCAAGAGATAAGTTGACAAATACCCAATGTAAGCTACTCCGCTCTCAAAAATTGATTAACAATGATATTACTACGCCTTATTGATACTAATGAATAATCGTTATTTATTTTTTTTAAATAATATATTCAATGAAATTGACAACTGTATTATACTAATAAAACAAGTAAATAGAATGATTGATACATATTAGCATGAAAATCCAGTAGAGAAACTACATACTGGTAGTGCAATCAAATAATAAGTTCAACTTACGAGGGTGGTCTGAAAAGTTTCTGCCGAAAACCGCCAAAGTTCAACGTCCGCCGAATTAAAGTGAGAGAGATATCAGAGGTTATGAACATGTCAAAATAACGTGTTTGTCACATACTGAATCAAAATTAAGATATGAGAAAGTTGTCCTCACGTTGGGTGCCGCATGAACATTTCCAACCCTCTGTTGGCGCAGTTTAGGCGCAATTAATTCGATTATTGCCGCCGATTAAATACTGTAGATGAAACTTGGATACACCATTATACGCCCGAAACAAAAATGCAGTCCAAACAGTGGGCTCCAAAAAAAGCAAAAACTGTCTTCTCGGCTGGGAAAGTGATGGCGACTGTTTTTTGGGATAGTCAGAGTTATTTTAATAGATTATCTTCAAAGACAGGACAGGAATATACTACGCATCATTACTTGCCAAGCTGAAGGCAGAAAAATGGCCACATTTGCAGGAAAAGAAAATCCTGTTTCACCTAGACCACGCAGCGTCTCACCCCTCAGCGGTTGCAATGGGAAAAATCCACGAATTACGGTTTGGACTGCTTGACCATCCGCCTTACTCACCAGATCTAGTCCCAAGCTTCTTTCTGTTGCCTCATCTAAAAATTGCGCTCGGAGGACACAGATTTTCGTCAAATGAAGAGGTAATCACATTCGTGAACGATTGTTTTGTAGAGATAAACATAGAATACTTTTTGGTCGGGCTACAGAGATGGGAGCATCGCTGGGAGAAGTGTGCAGAGTTACAAGGAGACTGTGTTGAAAAAAAACATTTTTAGAACAAATGTCTTGTACTTTTGATAGGTCGGAAACTTTTCAGACCGCCCTCGTAGAAGGTCACGAGGTAATCTACTTTTCAGACGCTTCGGAGGATTATCAGAAACTTTGACTAGTGGGTTTGAGTGGGAATGAAAATATTGATATCGGATTCGGGCCAAATCAGCAACATATGGGACGTTAAGGTCATTATGGATTACTTTGTTCCTAACTAATTAAGGAACATTAAGGATTTTGGACTGTAAGGATTGATTACAAGGGGAATTCGATGGTTTAGTGGAGCCCCAAAGCTACATTCCGTATGTTCCGATGGGTCTAATGATTGCCAAGTATATGAGCCTTTTCGAATTAATTGAGAGCTTAGAACGTTTGTCTTGTAATTGTTGTAGTAGCCTGAAACTGCGAGTTGTTTCTTGTCGTTTCAGTCGTTTATTTATTATATTTAATTTATAAAACATCCTAAATTATGGTATGTTAAAGAGGAAATATAGACAGATACGCTTTTGTTCCAAGTCTGTCTGGTTTTTAAGTCTGATTATGATACTCATATAATAATAATAAATCTGGGCGAACCTGATGGCTCAATGGCTACGCCATCAATCTCTGCTTGCAAACCTCTGTTCAAACTTCACAGACCGGATTCAGATCCGATAGATCACTCTTAAAGAAATTCTCCGTCCTAAGCTTCGATCTACCCTTCTGGCATTCACCATTGGGCTCAGCGCATATTAATTTTTAATTATTCGCTCGTTACTAAGCCTAACAACATTACAACAAAAAAGAACAAAAGTAAACGAAACTAAATCCAATTATAAACTCTTATTGGAAGAGTTTCCATTATAATCGCCTCTATAATTATGAATTCAAAAAGCCAACAGGTATGATTGGTTCCCATCTGTAGTGCCCCCCTCCCAGGCCCTGCTCCTGCCACCGATAAAGCCCTCATCGGATACACAATGGGCCATTATCCTGCCCTGGAGTAATGAAGGAGGCTGAGCCGAAGATTTATCTGACCAAGGATGGCAACAGATGGAGTGACCGCCATTGTGGTACAGATCTGGGCTATTAACATCTGAATGGGGTCCAGTTCTTGCCATATCTCCGGGGACGTGGCAGATGTCTTCCCGTCCAACGGAAACCTGGCCAATGTGTCGGGGATAAAAGTGTGTCCGATACCAGGACAGCGATGTGTATACTCATTCTGCTTACTTAGCTACCTATGTTTGTACTTTCTATTGTCAGAACTATTTATATATATATATATATATATATATATATATATATATATATATATATATATATATATATATATATATATATAAACAGTATCTAAATATTTAAAACCAAAAGCCATTTATCTTGTACCACGACAATATGCCATATAGTTTGTATGTAACCCCATTAACCCGGAAATAACTTCAGCCATTATTCATTATTGTTCAAATTAGTTAATAATTAATTAATTAACGAAGTTATCACAAATCTATTTGTAACATATACTTCAAATTATGTTGATATTTGTGTTTGTTTTTTCCAGACTCCTATTAGTCTATACTGCCATTTTCTTCTACTGTACTGCTATGTTTGAGAAGTACTCTCTAGAGTGTATACTAGATACTTCTTCCAAATTCTAAAAAAAATAAATAATAAAATAAAAACAATAGTACTATTCAGTAATACTAATTATATTGATATTAAGTATGATTTTATTACCAACCATGGTTTTAGAGATTCTTTAAAATTCGTTAGTTTTTTCTAATAAGAAAAATAGTCAATATTTGATTGAAAACTTAAGAGTGTTGATATCTTTGATCCGCCTTTTGAACTGTTGATGTGAGATATGCTGTATTCCATCGTTATTGATTTTTTGCTCTGATAATAGAATTGGTGGCTTTAGGATTTTTAAAGGGAGTAAAAATATGCCCCCAATGAAACAAACCAAACCAGAGTGTTAATGAGAAAATTAAAAAACACATCTAATGACCTTGTGCAGTATAGTATCGTTCCTTAAATCAATGTTCATTCATGTCACAATCAAAACGATTTATAGCTTATTAAGAATGGACACAATACTCATTACTCCATAAATTTAAAAATAATTCACAAATCCTGCCCTGTAAGTGGATTCGGATGATGACGTGTCTTTTTCATCTGATCCAATCATTAGGTTGTAAATCATTACTGTTTGAGAGCTCCAACTGATCCATGAGAAAGTATTCCTACCTAATTAATGGATGAGCCTCAAGGAAGGGCAACACTAATTAAAGAAGTGGACAAGACAAGCAGGCAAGGTCTCAGCAATCAAGAGGTTGCTTTGTCTTGGAAATAATTCATAGCAAGGAGAGGCCCTCGGAATAAAGGATCGGATGGAAGGAAAAAAAAGTTGGTGGAAGAACAATCCTGCAGCGAGACATTGTTAGGTTCTTCATGCTACGAGCTCTGTGCCGTACCAACCTCTTGTTTATAGCCCCGTTCAACACGTCAACCCGATCATTACGGTCTAAAAGAGTAAGAGCTCATTAAAATAATGCAAGAACTCAAAATGCAGAGTATTAAGAAACGTATTAGTACCAAAATAAGTATAAACTGGAACCTTATTTTTTTTAATGATCCCCATAAAATAACATTAAAACGGTTGATCTATTGGTCATATAAACGATCAAGTTATAATAATAAGGCTCAGCGAACCCGGAAGCTCGATGCAGATACCACTTATCTCTGCTTAAGAACTCCTGTCCACGGACCTCTACCCAATCCCAAATCTGCTAGATTACTCTTAACGCAATCCTCCCATCTACGCCTCGGTCTACCCCTCAAACGCTTCCCACTCGGCACAGAGCTTGTTAACGTTTCAGAAATTCGTTCGTTACTAAGACCAGCAACTGTTGTAAATGTAAATGTAAACGTCCAACGTTGTAATGTTGTCGTCCAAATGTCGCAAAGGTCGGCAGCCCAACAGATGGACTAATGATTATCCCTTTAAAAATCCCTTTAGATGGAATAATGATGGAATCCCTTTAAAATGGACTAATGATTTTTAAAGGGAGTAAAACGTAATTATTAGTGCCATCCTTTGGAGGGGACGTATAATGACGGTCTCTAGCTTTCGTGGTGCCAGATATTCTTTAAATATCCCTATTCTAATTATACCTAGATAGCCCAAATTTATAAATAAATTAAAACCATTTAGTTGCAGAACATATTCTTCTAACTGAAATCTTTCCGAAAACATTGTTTTAGTTCTAATCGTTTGTCCTTTACTCTAGTTAATGTAAGGGAAGACGACACTGTGCTCGGGGAGATTTTTAGGAAGAAGATCTTCAGAATGGAAGGGTTCCAGGGAACAGTGAAAAAGAAACTTGGAAAGGAAGAACCGAGGATAGGAATAATTGAAATTGGTATGTGGTAATGGCCCGGTTGGCTTTAACGATAAAAATAAGAACGGTTAATAATTTAGTACTGAAAATAATTATTCTCATATTAGAACATAATTAGAAGTTTATTGAGAAAAAGATGAATTAAGTAAATTAAATTACTCTGTCGATTTTCATTTATTTGTTACCCAACTCAGTAACTCAGTTATTTACGTTTGTGACTTATTATTTTTAACTATTTATTATAAAAATGATGATCATGTAAATGTTGAAAGCAATGAAATATATTGAAAGAATTATTTGTTTTTATTTCTTTAAAACTGGTTACCCGTGATTTCGTGTAAGTGGGGCTTTTTAAGAGAAGTGGTTCTACTGGAGGCTGGGCTACGATGGTACGGACACTGCCAGCGGATACCAGAACGTAAGTGACCGAATATACTTTTGCTGTGGGAACAGCCAGGCGGATGAAGAATAGGAAGAGGTGAACCCGGTGGATGGACTGCGTGGAGAAGATGGCCGGCAGTGGACTTGAGGAGGATGACTGGTGGAAAATTCGATTCTCAAATCGTACCAGAAACAGTTCGTTAAGTTCTCGGCTCATGGGACATTGTGGGGGAGTTAGTATGTGTGGTTTGATACCTAAGAAAGTTTGAAAAATACTTATTTCGACCATGTAAAATGATGGATGCGAAAACTCATAAATATTACCAATACTTCAAAATATTTTATTCAAAAATTTACCTAATTCCCATTAATTAAAAAAATTCTCTCTTGTAATCTTATTGAGGGACACCTAAAATAACTTTCAAACATTAACTGACAAAAATTAAGTTAGGAATTAAGTTTATTCGTTAAGAAACTAATGTTACCCTTTCAGTATAATTAATATATTTTTTTTATTCATTAAACTTATATGTATAGTTCAGAACATGGTAGATGCTTTAATGATTCTATAACAACGGTTGAGGTGATTTCTCTAGGATCATGCTCAACCACTAGGTTTTTCTCAGATTGATGAAAAATATATAGAGGCTGGATGAGACCCAGAAGGGTCCTTAGATATCACAGCGTCCATCTATGGCTGTAAACTGGCTAATTAATTTGTCAGCAAGCATGTGCCCACTCCCTCATTTATTACATATGCGCCTATTAAACATGACCGCTAGCTTGGAAGAACGGATCTGAAAAACACCCTGAAAGGATCAATTACTACACCGCAGACAGTACTATTTATTTTTAAACTTCTTTTAAAATTTTTTATAGAAAAAAACTGGCTAAAGGTCGGAAGGGATTCTGGAAACGTATTAGATGAAACGGGAATGGCGGCTTGTTTTGCTGATGCACCGTGATTTGGACACATTTTTTCCCGATAATAATGATGACTCTTGAAAGTTTGGAATCCTTTTGTAATAGAATGGAACAAAATGTATTTGCTTTATCCTGCAAAAAAGAGAGAGAAAAAACTCTACCTCATCAATTATTTTTTTTGTGGGAGCGTGCTGTGAGAAAAATCTTGTCAATCTATTTCGTGATCACGTAACCTGTTGCCGAAATGGGTATTACACATTTTTTAATTTTGTATTTATTTCTAAAATAACAAATAAACTTTTATGACATATGAGTATGGGAAAGTGGGGTAACTGCGTCTTTAGCTTTTTATGAAGCATACGGCAACTTATGAGACGGCTATACGGCTATGTCATGTGCGTATGTGATAATCCGATCATAGTTGAAATATTTGACTAAAGTGCGTATTAATTTCGATTATAGTGAAAATAGCCAAGATTAGTATTATTTAGCAGTCAAATATATTATTGAATCGTAATAAAAATATTAAATCATTTCCCAAACTCCCATGATGCTAGAGTTGTCGGCACCTACTTTGAGGTGAAGATCTTATATACACTGTTGCCAAGTGGCATTTGGTGACAGTTAATTTTTATTTTTTATATTGTTCTTTTTGATAGTGAATATTTTTAATATAATATTACATCCTGGCCAAGACAAATCTTTTCGCTTCAAAATAGAAATATTTAATTATTTAAAATTAAAATTTTAATAAATTAATAAATTAAAATATTTAATTACTTAAATAATATAATGAAGCAGGTTAACAAGATCCTAAAATTAAAAGTAATGTTCAATGAACATTCTTCCTCGTGTATACATCGCAAAATTCCGAGAACACGAGGGATATGGAATCGGTGAAGAGAACAGATTTGTCCAAGGTAGGGAGCGACCCCGGTAGCTCAAATGGTTAGAGCGTTGCCATGAGGATGGAACCCGTGAGGCGGACGACACGGGTTCGAATCCCGGCCGGGGGCAAATCTTTTCTCTTCAAAATAAAAATATTTAAAAATTAAAGCAATGATTAAAAAATTATAAATATATTTGTTTTTAATTTGTTCCTAAATGTCATTCAAGTGCGTCACTGACCCACCAGACGTCACTGACATCTGTTATTTAATCTGTATTTTTTTAACATAAAAAGACAATCAAGGGCACATAAGTGCAACAGTTTTAGAAATATCTACAGTGAAAATTTCGAAGAAGATGGAAAAACTCCTTGCTTATATTTTAATGAACTATTCGCGGATTCTCGTCAAGAGGAGAGGATTATGAGGGTTCAGTGTGGATAGTGGATGCATTAAGATTGCACGTACAATAAAAGAGGACAAAATGACTTATTTTGCGACACTCGCCGTTCAAATTTTGTCATTCGAGTGCATCATTTGACACATTTATAAAAGTCAAAAGTTTTTTTGTTAAAATGTTTTATTTTACTTGTTTAATTAGCGACTACAGATTCTAAAGAATATAAATGTATGTTTGTTTTTATTTATACCTTCTTACCTGCGACCTATAAAAGGTCAAAGCTTAACCTGACGCACTTGCCCCACTTTCCCCTACGTCTTAGAAGGAGGTTGGAGAAATGAAAATAATTACTCCTGAATCAAGATAAAGTTTTTATCTTCATCGTAAACTGAACAATTGAATTTAATAAAAGAAGAGAAATTCATTCTCATATAATTAAAAGATATAACTATAATTAAAACAAGTAACATCAACAGAAGTAACGGTAATAACAATGCCCGCAAGCATAATTGAAATAACATCTAGAAATCTCCTGGTTTCGCAGTTTGATTAAAAGAAAGTTTCAGAAGAGAGTTTCCAATCCCCTTAAGTGCCAATAAAAATACAAAGTAGTTTCCTCTATCTTCCAGAAATTTTCCTCCGTTCCAATCTCTTCGATTAATAGAAGTTGGGAAATCTGAAAGGATGTTTACTATCGATGTAACTATTTCCAATATCGATACCATAAATCAATATCGATTGTATAACTGTTCTAGATTGAAATCTATTCCGGATCGAATCCTAAAATAGAGTAGTAGAATACGGCCTATGTTATTAATAATTACGCAAAAAAAAGAATGTCTAAAGAAGTAAAGCCATAGATAAATAACAAATGGTTTATGGATTATTGGATTAATATTTTAATAAGTAATCCATTTCGAACCCGAAATTTTATTTATTTTTATTTTTGAAATTCCTCGACTGAGATCTGGGGTTCAATCGAAGTAGGTGACAGGAAACGAGTATCTTCTTGGTGGACGGAGGAGATAAAAGAGGCAGTTAAAGAAAAGAAGATACTCTGGAAGCATTATCTCATGACCAAAGACAGATCAAAGTATGATCTCTATAAAAACAAGAGGAAAGAGGTCAAAAGGATGGCAGCAATGCAGAATAGGAAGAACTGGGAGGAATTCGGAAGGAAGCTTGAAGAAGATGCCCAAGCAAACCAGAAGCTATTTTACATTTTAGAGTCCTAAGAAGCATGAGAAGGGAAAAGCCAACGTTGCTTAAGTTCATCAAAGATAAGGAATTGTCCTCAGAAAAGAACAGGAAATCATGGAAAGATGGAGAGAACATTTCATGGATTTACTTAAAGGCGAAGATACACTCCCATCACTAGAAGAGGACCATGAAGAAGGTGATTATATTTCGGAGGATGAACTCGAGGAGGCTATTTCTACAATGAAGCTTCGAAAGGCAGCAGGACAAGACGATATAAACCCAGAAATGCTTAAGTATATGGGAGAAAGAGGCAAGGAGATATTGCTTCACCTGCTAAATCTGGTTTGGAAAAATAAGAGGATCCCAAAGGACTGGGAAGTGGTAACTTTATTCCCTATATTAAAAAAAGGTGAAAATAAAGAATGTCGGAATGTTGGGGCATTTCTCTCATAAACATTCTTAGTAAAATATACTCCAGGATCTTGGAGAGAAGGCTAAGGCAAAAAGTGGACCCACAGCTCCAGGAGGAACAATATGGTTTCAGAGAAAACAGGAGCACACAAGATTTGATCTTCTCCATGAGACAGATCAGAGAAAAAGTAATAGAAAAATGCAAGGAGTTAAACGTGTGCTTTGTAGACCTCACAAAAGCATTTGACAAAATAAAGAAAGAGGACATCCGCAAGGCTTGACAGAGAGAGGCATTAACAAACGACTAATGCTGGCAATAATGAGCCTCTACAGGAACACCCGAAATGTAGTGAGGACATCCAATTATTACTCCAAAGAGTTCACAACCAAACTTGGTATAAGACAGGGTTGCAGCTTGAGCCCACTTCTCTTTATTCTGGTCCTTGATTCTGCTATATCTCAGGCCAAAGCCCGGATGAGAAGTTTCCATCTGGGATTTAGATACTTGAATAAAGTTACCTACTCCTTGATGGCCTTTGTTGATGATATGGTAGTCCTTGCCAACAACGATAGAGACCTAATATACAATATCAGGGTTCTTCAATATGAACTAGAGAAGATCAATATGGAAATAAACCCTGACAAAACAAAGGTTATGAGAATTGGCAGGATGCCTCACCGAAAAATGAGAGTCATAAGAATTAAGGACAAGCCCATCGAACAGGTGAGAACCTTTAAATATCTGGGAGCACACCTTGATGAGAATGGAGTCATGGACAATGAAATCCGTGAGAGGGTCAACTCAGCTGGTAAATTGTTCCATGCACTAAATAAAAGGTTCCTGAATAAAAGAGAAGTATCCAAGGACACAAAGTTGAGGGATATAAATCTACTTTTCTCCCCATATTAACATACTCCTCGGAATCTTGATACCGTAATTGAACAGTAATAGGATGTTGATAGTTGGGGGTGCAGTCAAGAAAACACGCAAAAATAGGTGAAACTATTTTATTTTAAGTGCCGACGTTTCGACCTACTATGTAGGTCATCTTCAGGGCCGATAGGAGTGGCTGATCGGACAGAGAGTGACTGACCAAAAGTCACTCTCTGTCCGAGCAGCCACTCCTATCGGCCCTGAAGATGACCTACATAGTAGGTCGAAACGTCGGCACTTAAAATAAAATAGTTTCACCTATTTTTGCGTGTTTTCTTGACTGCACCCCCAACTATCAACATCCTATTATAGTACCCACAGTCAACTATTTCTTTCTCACATAATCAAACAGTAGTTCCCCGACCTAAATCGAAAAATATCGAGTACAAATTATACGTAATGATATTACTATTTTACGCTTTCTTCCGAACTTTTATCATCGGATTTCCTGAAAAGTTATCCCGAATTACCGGCAAATCATTCTGTTATCCCAGAAGAGATATTTGGGATATTTTTCGACCTAACGGAACATATCGACACAGGAGAGAGTCGGATAGGCCAGGCCATGAGCTGACAATAATTCTCCGGCTATTGGGATTGCTGGGGAGGGAGGGACTAAACCAAGCTGCACGATGTTCTTCAGCCGAAGATGAACTCGAGCGATAGCAATTGTAAAGATAAGTTATAGCTTCTTTAGTCAAAGCCAATCGTGGGCGGTAAATGTTCTGCACTTTCTTGCACGGCTCCTCCTCGCCCTTTGTGTTCACAGCCGAAGGACCAAAGGGAAGTTCGATCCCTTTTGTGTTCTGCAAACTCTCAAAGCAGCGTCTTAGAACCCTTTGTACTTCAAGTACCGACATAAGGCTTATGTACACTATCTGCCAAAGAGGAGTTTCCTTTATTTCTCAGTTCATTGCATTGTTGATGCAATAAGGAAAAGTACAATTGAACTTGTCAAATCATTCCAAATTCCAATTAATTATTATAAGTCTTTTTAAAATATAGTACCAATAATAGAGTCAAGATGGAACATCCACAAACATAAGTACATAGAGGAACCTGGTCAGAAAAAATTCTATTGAATAAGGGTTGAACTATTTATTTGAAAACCAACGTTTCGACCCACATTGCAGGTATTCTTCAAGGCTAGATATACAAGGTACAGAATAATGAAATATGATAAATTAGTAAATTAAAAAAAAATCATGGCAAACAGGGACTATTATTTGCAAGGCGTTGGTTATGCAGGGAGTAGCTTTGTCCGAGATCACGCTCAACCGTCAGGATTATTTTCACTTCGGGGCTGGGAGAGCCCCAGGAGTTTCTAAATATCCCACAGGATCCCTCAGTGGCTGTTAAAATATTATATAATTTATCTGGTACAGTTGAATTTAAACACGGGACTTTCATCGCTACAACTCACTCTTCAAGCTGTACACTCTGAGCAACCCCGCTGCCTAATAATGAATAATATAAATTCTTCATTCCTTCATGGCCTCTAACCCCATTGTCTGTAGTAACGTTATACAATGCGTAAGAATTCTTTATCATTTTCGAAATCGTTTGAAGAAACAACTAGCTTACTACCCACCGACTCCTAGAAATCCCACTCCAATCCAGATAAGTGTAGTATGTACGAGCTCTCTAGTGCTTATTCCATCATCCTACACCAACTCGTACTCGTCATAAACAACAACCTACGACTAAATGCGATTCCGGGTGAATGACCGGATGCAATGACGTAACTATGCTGGACAGCTTCCGGATGAAGTCGACCGCATATCTTCTGAATCATATAATTAAAGTCCGGTGGTTCGCAATGTAAGCTAGCAATATTACTAAAAACTAATAACTTTCTATGGACTAAAAGAACAATTAAATTAAAAGAAAACAGCTTCGTTTCAGATAGTCTGGAAATTCATCATTTCACGTTAAATCATATAAGAAAAAGCTTGATTATTAAGCATCGAACTCATTACACTGATTATTATACCTCATAACTCAACTTATTATAGTTCCCCCCAGTCACAATTCCTAGTAAATGATAACAGATTACGACTTTTAATCAGTTCCAGATTAAAAGTCGTATAGATGCCGTGGAAACAGTTGACTGAATAATTCTAATACTGGTATAAAATTGTCAGGGGGTGCAGTATATGATTACACAAAATAGGCAAAGTTTCGGCCTAAGATATAGGCCATCTTCAGGGCTGGGAAAAAGAAACAGAAAAAAACTATATAAAACATTGCTGCACCAAGGAAGACTTGGATGGGTATACAATAGGATAAATTATGTAATTTAATTTAAGAAATATTATTTTGTATATTAAATAATATTTCAATAGTAAATTATTGAACAAATGTAATATTTTTGCTAAAACTGTAATAGCACATACACAGTACAAATACAGTTTTAAAAAAAGGTTTAGAAAGTCAATACCGTAAACTGGCAGATTTGTATTTAATCTGTTAGAGGCCGGAGATGGGATCTAGGAACCTCCTGGGCCTCATCCAGCTAATATAAAGTGGTTACCTAAAATAAGAAGGAAAAACCTGGCAGTTGAGCGCGACCTAGGACAAGTCAATATCCCTGCAAAACCGCTATCCAAGAAACAGTATAGTCCCTACCACGTACTGAACCCGAGAACCTCCAAGGTTGTAGTGGTACAGGCACAAAAAAAAAAAGAACAGTAGGCTTACAAATAGGTATACAAAGATGTACGATATGTACCCACAATAGATGTACTCGTATATCCACTGATACCTACACCCTGATACAACCTAACAGACGACTGGTTGAGGATGGGTAGCGGTGTTGAGGACGACCGCAGATATCTGATGCTGGAGATGACTAAATGACTTACACAGCAGTTAGATATGGCAGAAGCCGCACCCACACCACAGGAATTTGGATTACTCCTGCCTCTCAATGAGCTAGTACGCCAAACGCGGAAAAATCACATTTTGCGGCTAACCTACATCAATGCTGTCACATTTGTCAATAGGAACATTTACAAAAGATACATATGAGCTCATTGGCCGATTTCAAGCGGAAATGAAATCTTACCATTATACAATCGAAATTTTTTTTTGTAATAAATAAAAAAACATCGCAAATTGTTCCTAATATCGCAGGAATTGACTTTACCGTTTAATATATGCTGACACCTCGTGTTGTAGGGTACACTCCAAGGAATAGCTGCTCAAAAATCCATAACAATATTATTTATTTTTCTTTTTATTAAAAAGACAGACACCTTCAGTGAATTATAATACTGGTATGATGGGTTGGATAAGGGGAAAGGCAAGAAAAGAGGAGAGAAAGAAAAAAAGAGGGAGGTCGTTCAAAATTAATACATATTGTTTTAATATGTACCTAAGTTTCGAACCGAATATCAGTAATTCATCACCAAGACAAGATACTCCTAATATTAATATTTCTCTGACTAGAAAAAGTTATTTTTATTATAAACTTTTTTTATTCTTAAGGGACATTGTTCCAGAATAAAGATTTAACAGAAACCTCCTTGTCAAATAATAAATTTAATCGATTATGAGATAAATTCAATAATACGTATGTATTTTCATGCTCAAAAAGAAATCCTAAAAATAAGTTTAGAAAGTTAAAACTAGATCTTAACTAGTAGATAGTATGGAAAGACATCTTCCGATACAACTAAAAGACATTATATTCCGATACAACTCAACCCATATATGGTTATATATCATATACATATGGTTTTGGATTCAGTATATGATAGGAACCATACTACTTCTCAGCCAACGGTTGCACAAGCAGGTGATATGGCCGAATACAGAGTAGGTTTAAGTCCACACATAACAGGTTTGAGTGCCACCAATTAAATTAACCTTCTTTATAGAAGCTGAGTGGACCCCATGAGGGCTTCGAAATCCTACAGGATCGGATCTATTAAATAAAACTTTATTAGTATTTTTTTAAATACAAGTTATCGTCAGCTTTATTATGGAAAAGAGAATGTAATTATGGGTAATGAGTATCGAAGTATACACATTTCCTATAATTACACTTTTCTTTTCCATACTATAGTTTATAAAACAACCATCCTTCCATCTCTTCTCCATGGATGTGAAACTTGGCCACTAACGCTGATGGATGAACAACGTCTTCAGGCATTCTAAAATAAGGTGCTAAGTAGAATATTCGGTACAAAAAAGGATGAGACCACTTCGGGAATATAGGAGATTACATAAAGCGGAATTGCGAAGCTTGCATCCGGTAAATATTATTCAGGTGATAGCGTCGCGAAGATTAAGATGGGCATGTAAAGTTGCTGGGCTAAGTAACGAATTTAATTCTAATATGTTAATACGCGCTGTACCGACTGGGAAGCGTCTGAGTGGTAGACCGTGGCGTAGGCGGGAGGATTGCGTTAAGAGTTGATCTAGCGGTTTTGGGTTTGGTTGATGCTCCGTTGAAGGAGGTTTGTGAACATAGATTGGTGGTATCGGCATCGAGCCTTCGGGTCCGCTAAGCCTTTTATTTATTTATTTATACTATAGTTCACGATGAGGGAAACGAATGAAAAGTTAAAACTTGTGACTCATCTCGAAGCGAAAACCAGTGGAATAATTACCAAATAATTAATCCACCACGGCCAATTTCGGACTCGGGACAGAGAGAATTAGGAATTAGTAGCAAATCCTCGTAGTAGTTCGTATGAAAATTAAATCTGCAAGATTGTTTTTATTTCCTAATCTATATATATATAAATGAATGTATGTGTGTTTGTCCTTTATGCATTACTACACCAATAATCCGATCGTCATGAATCTTTGGGAAGTTGTTCAGTACACTCTAGGGAAGGTTTCTACCAACTTGTTTTTCTTTTCTTTTTTTGGATTTGAAAAAAAATTTCAAAAATTTCTAGAAAAAAAAAATTATTTGTCGCAAATCAAGTTATTTCTTTCGTAATGGAGTCAATAATAAAGGGAGAGTAGGAACAAATTTCCTACGAAATAAATAAATATATTTGAAGAGAAATTTGAATAAAAATTTTAATGACAGTGAAGTGTGAAGGAAGGCACGATTGAGAAGGCAGTGAGAAAAAAAAATAACCTGAGGCTTATTCTGGTTAATTACATCACTATTCCTTACCACTAATGGTGAATTTATATAATTTTTTTCCAAAATCAATTCTAGATTTTTTAAATATCTTTCATATGTTCAAAGTCAGTTCATGCTATGTTCACACCGTCAATAGTAATAATTTTTCGCAAGAATTCTTCATTTGGATCGTACTTTATTTCATCGTGAGTATAATTGATTTATTTTAATTTTCATCCTTCCGACCTTTTCCCGAATTTTAGAGAAGGGATGCCCCCCAAGGGACAAACGATTGGTCGATCTAGATCTGAAGCACGAAAGAAAAAAGAAAACCGAGCTTCAGAAACACGTGAGCAGCGAGAAGCAAGATTACAAACGGTTAGAATACAAACTGCTCAAGCCCTGTCAAGAGAGCAGTGTGAATCAAGATTGCATTCCAACTGCTTACGAACTGCTCAAGCACGGTCCAATGAAACAGTTGAACAACGGAGAGAAAGACTGAATTCCAATCGAAAGCACCATGTGCGATCAAGACGTATGTTACACGGTGATTTGAATCTTGCGGCTTTCCATTACGATGCTAATTATGATTATAGTCTTCATCGAAATATCATTATTGGAAAAATAGATAAGGTATGCAAATTTTGCCGTGCATTGAAATTCAAGAATGAAGCTCCTGGAATGTGCTGCGCAGGTGGAAAAGTTGAATTGCCGGATCTGCATACACCACCCGAACCATTATCAACGTTGGTATCAGGTGACACAAACAAGTCAAAGCATTTCTTGAAAAACCTCCGCAAATATAATTCATCTTTTCAAATGGAAAATATGTTTAATTCATTTTTTCCATTGATTCATTGTTTCTTTAACATTAAAAATTTAAACGTAATATTTTTTAAAACTATTACAACAGCCACAGCAACGCGTGGCCGAGTCAGCTAGTAAATATATAAACATTGCATCTAATCGTCCCAGCAAACAGAGGACAACCTTTAGAGTCTAGCGGTACTCGACTTTTATCTACTTCTTCTTGTATGATGGTTCAGAACATGTGTTTGCCGAACGTCCGAGCGGATCATAGGTAGACAAAGGATAACGGCCCCAGTGGGACATTATAAGGAAGGATTGACATGTGGATAGCCCGTTAGATCGGCGGCTGTACCCACCGCTATACATATCATCCATGTCTTTTATGTCCTCCTCCATTGTCGGGAGCCGGGGTGCGGGCGTCTCTCATCTGTGGGCAATTTACAGGCAAGCAGTTGCAAGGAACAGCAGAAAAAAGGCTGGGCAAAAACTAACAATCTCTTCCTCAAGATGGGCTGACATTCCTGCAAGATAAACAGGTTTTTGTTTGTTTTCATAAAAAATCATAATCGTTACTTCTTTATATATTAGTTTTGGAAGTACATCGAAACTCGTATTGTCCGATCTACCTTATATTGACATATTGTTCCATCACGAGAACGTCATAGCTCAAAAAACCTAATTTTTCAATGGAGCTACTTGAAAGTTCCATGTGAGCTACAAAAATAAAAATTTAGGTATTGGTAAAGCGAATGCCATTGTAAAGTTGTTATTGAAATTCTGTTATTAGCCATCAGAAATGAATTAAAGGTTGAATCTTTTTTTATTTTAACTTATGCCACTATTCCCACAAAACTTCAAGTACAAACATGATACTACTCAAAATATGACTTTATTAAAAACAAAAACTAAAAGCATGTTGGAAACGGAATATCAGATATGTTATTCTTAAATTAAAAATCTTCAACCAATACGAGTTGAATTGCCACTGTTGGCTTGACTCCAAAATCCCGAATTTCGAATCGTTCTCTTTCTTTTGAAGAAGCGATATATGATATCGTGTAGCTACAAGTGAAGTCAAAACATGATTTGGAGAAATTGCAAAGGCTAGAGTACTTAGTGTGATTACGAAACATTGAAAAAAAAAAATGATGATATGACTTAGTGGGCTTCATCAGTTAAAACACCTCACACTAAGAACTCTAGCATTTCCATCAGAGTTTTTTTCTAAACCATGAATCTTACATAGGTATTTCACTTATATGCACCTGCGCATACACGTATATATATAGTGTATGTGTACATACCGTACCTGTACATTTGGGTATGTATACTGTAAAACTAAATAGTAAATAAACAAAGACGCTACAAATTTATAGATAACTGAAAAATAATCGAATATGCTGATTTATAATAATACTTCTTATTTCTAAAAGACAAACGATTTAAGAAACCGAATACCAGTAAAAGTAATATTGGTAGCAAAAAATGTTTGGATACATACACGACATACGCCTTATTAATAGTATATTAAATAATAATAATAAAGAATTATAGGGCAGTTGTATAGTGAATTTGAACCATAGTGAATAGAAATGAAAAACTGGTTAGACTAAAATACAAATATTTTCATTTATTGTTATTTTGATGCTAATTAATAAATAAATAAAAAATAAATAAAAATGAATTAGAAACAATTAAATGATAAAATAAAGGAAAAATATCGTCCTTATTAAATAGTAATTATTTGAAAGAGTGATGAGATATTTTCAGTAATAAGTACAATAAAAATATATAGATCCTAATTAAAACCTGTACCACTACAACCCGTGCACCGGTTTGGGGTTCAGTACATGGTAGAGACTGTACTGTTTCATGGACAACGGTCTGCAAGGAGGTGACTTGTCCTAGATCACGCTCAACCGCCAGATTTTCCCCCTTATTTTGGGTACCCTATTTTTATAATATTTTATAGAGGCTGGGTGAGCCCCAGGAGGGTCCTAGATCCTATGTGTCCATCTTCCGCTCCAAACAGACTGAATAAAAGTAACAGCCTGCAGTGGGATTTGAACCAGGATTTCCGCTATGGTAGCTCAGTGCTCTACCACTTAGCCACTCCGTTCCCTAAAAAAAAAATATATATATAGATACATTTGCATAATTTGTTGTATGAACATATACATACATTTGGGTAGTTTTCTATTACTGCTAGTATTAGTTGTTTCTTTTTTTTAGTATTTGTAATAATAAAAAAATTCTAATGTCGATATATTTAATATATTGAATAGTAAGCCAATTTCTAAGACCAATTGTCAAAATGGATGATCATAAAAAAACACTTGTCAATAAAAATCTAAAAAAACCTGTACCACTACGACCCGTGAACGAGTCTGGGGGTTCAGTACATGGTTGAGACTGTACTGTTTCATGGACAACGGTTCTGCAAGGAGGTGACTTGTCCTAGGTCACGCTCAACCGCCAGGTTTCCCCCCCTTATTATGTGTACCCTATTTTTATAATATTTTATAAAGGCTGGGTGAGCCCCAGGAGGGTCCCAGTTCCTATATGATCCATCTCCGGCTGGAAACAGACTAAATAAAAGTAACTGCCCGCAGCGGGATTTGAACCAGGATATCCGGCATGGCAACTCAGTACTCAACCACTGAGCTACTCCGTTCCCCAACTTTGTCAATAGAAATAGAAATTAATTAGGTATTCATATTATTTTTATACTTATATTTCGAATATGATACCGATATTACGAAGAGTTGAAGTGGCTTTACCCTTCCTATCGCCGTAAGTACTTCCTAGCATCCTTTCTTTACCAAGTTCTCCAATCCTGCTGACCATCAAACATTTCCGATCTCCTTCAATTCAAGACCACAGTCCTCTCCCGTAACACCCGTTCTCTCAGATCTATATACAGCATCCCACCCAACAGCAGCTTTTAATAGAGCTTTCCTTATCCGATACTCCTCCCTTTGGAACTCTATACCTTCTTCCATTCGTCGTTCCAATAATTTCCCAACCTTCAAATCCCGTATATTCCACCACCTAATATCTCTGCAATTCCCAAAAATCGGAAAAAGTAGGGGATCAGTTTTGAGTTAAAATTCTCTTCACTCGATGAACGAATGATTTTTTTCAATGTACACTTGTATGTGTGATTAAGTATGTATAAATATGAGTGTGTGGAATTTAAACCACGTACGTATGCATTAATATCATCTGGTTAGATATTAAGTAAAAAAAAAGAAGAAAAAAGACATAAAGGGTATTAAATGTATTGTTTAATTTTTCTTCATTATTTTTTGGTTTTATTCTTGGCATAAATTCGATATATTTGTAACCAAAAATTGTTTCTTTTATATAATTATTGTTAACTTACTTTAATTTTTATATTTCTCTTCTTCTAATCTGTTTTTAAAACATTGTTATTGGAGGTAATTCGAATTTTACTTGTTCATTATTTTTTAATTTAGCTTTCATTCTTGCTTTAATGATTCTATAACAACGGTTGAGGTGATTTCTCTAGGATCATGCTCAACCACTAGGTTTTTCCCCGATTGATGAAAAATATATAGAGGCTGGATGAGACCCAGAAGGGTCCTTAGATATCACAGCGTCCATCTATGGCTGTAAACTGGCTAATTAATTCATCAGCAAGCATGTGCCCACTCCCTCATTTATTACATATCCGACTATTAAACATGACCGCTACCATGGAAGAATGGATCTAAAAACACCCTGAAGGGATCAATTACTGCACTGTAGACAGTACTATTTATTTTTAAACTTCTTTTAAAAATTTGTATAGAAAAAACTGGCTAAAGGTTGGAAGGGATTCTGGAAACGTATTAGATGAAACGGGAATGGCGGCTTGTTTTGCTGATGCACCGTGATTTGGACACATTTTTTCCCGATAATAATGATGACTCTTGAAAGTTTGGAATCCTTTTGTAATAGAATGGAACAAAATGTATTTGTTTCCGATTTCCTTTCTCACTTACTAAATTACTTGTAATAATTAATTAAATGTAATTATTTTACACTCTACGGCATAATAGCTTACAACGCCTATATTGTTATTCTAAAGGGACTTGTCCCAGAATAAATAAAGACTTAATTATTATTATATTTCATTTAACTCACAACCTTAAAAATAATCAGAACCAACAAATGAGGTACAACAACAACCACTGCTATAAAATAACATAGTAAAACTGAACTATATTATTCATAAACGCCATAGTTGGTCAGGTAAGGTATGTTAGTGAAAAATTTTATACTAGCGTTTGAAGGTTGATGGTACATATATACTCTTGTGTCTAAAATATCAATTAAAAATATAGATAAAATTATTTCAGGTCCCAATCTTATTATGATTTATCTTGAGTTTTGTTTAAGAATGAAGAAACGATAGTTAGAAGATGAGGGATCTCTTCTGCCCCGTCGGCATTTAGAGGGAAATACAATTAAAAAAGAATCAACCAATTAACTTTGATCGAACAGAATTGGCTAATTATTCAGTTAATCTTATTATCTATGAATACGGGCTGTATAGGACTTAAAGGAAGTCTTTAGCCAAAAAAAAAAAAAAAAAATCTTATTATCAACAAGTGCTGAATTATGATTTTTTAAAAGTTAAATCGTTAAGATTAAATCTTTGTTAAAATAGGAACAACTGTTAAACCTATTATTCGCTTATGATGGATTGAATTGGTGAGGGGGGGGGGGGATGCAGTCAAAGATAACACAAAATAAGCAGAACTTATTTGTTAATTGTGACAACGTTTCGGCCTAGGATGTAGGCCATCTTCAAGGGAACTAAATAGCGGGTATGGTGATTTGTCAAATTGACACTTGTTAACTCACTACAACACTTGTCATCTATTATTCGCTGACTTCAATCCGCATTAAACCACAAAAAATAAAAATAAAAATTGAGTTGAATTACTTTATCTTCTCTTTGCACTGCCCAATTCCTTATCACAATCTGTCATATTCATTATAATGAAGAATGAATTCCGATAACGAGTTTTGGTTAAACAAAATTCAGTTATAGAATTAAAAATAAGATCAAAATTTGCTTTTATATAGTTTTTAAAGTTATTTTTTAGAATATAAATCATATATAATATTTTTTTAAATTATTTATTTATTGATATTTACAACTGTATAACAATAATACAACAAGTAAATAGGCTAAGTGATACATGATGACATGAGATAATGACAAGTAGAGAAACTACCCTCAAATCACAAGTTCAATTAAGAACACGTGGCCATATTCTTTTCAGATGCCTCAGAGGATTATCGGGAATTGAAGAGGAAGCTAGGTTTGAAACTAGAGGGTTTGAGTGGAAATGAAGTTTGTTATGAAAGGATAGATAGCGGGTTTGGGCCATAATATTGTATAAACGTATAATATTAACATTACGATAATATTAATATTAAGTATTTAGTAATATTAATATTTCGAGACAGTACCATCCCATCCTTACTATATACCGACATCTAAATTTGGGAGAATTTTAATATTATGACAATATGAATTTCAAATCGTATGTCCGTTACAGCAGACATGTTTTAAGAGAGACGAAGTGTTTAGAATCTACAATTCGTTTTTAATATGACAACCAAAATACATGATGTTGTCTTTTACCGCAGTGAATCAATCACCTCAATGTTGTAGGTTACGCTTCAAACTAAAATAAGGCATTTCAAATCTACTCTTCGTTACCAGCTATTCAGGTAGAATGGTTCTCTGAAACACGACCGTAAACTTGTAAAAAAGTAAATAGTAGAACTAAAATTGTTAGAGGCTGAAAAAATCTATAATAATAATAAAAACAACAGTGCTTAGACAACAGCAACCGAGGAACGCTACATTTAAACAAGTCTCACCTCCCTCCATCACTCTCTCTTTCTCCATCTCAATTTTAATTTTATATGTATATATATATATATATATATATATATATATATATATATATATATATATATATATATATATATATATATATATATATACAAACAGTGCCCTCCAAAAGTTAGTTGAAACAAGTCATGATTTATTTTAAAGAAGACTGTCGTCAATAATATTTTTCCAAGCGACGTAAATAACACGGCTTTTATTTCAACTCACTGTGCTCTATAATTTTCCATAGTTAAGAAAGAGAGATTCTTATCGCTTGCTCTGCCCAAACGTTAACAAAGACTTTACAGTCAAAAATAATCCGCCAAAAGTTAGTTGAATCATATTATATTATTTTCGTGGTACGATATGGGGCAATTGCATGTGATTGATGGTAAGATGACGACTGCTCCTGTGTATTGTAATCTTAAACAATAATTTAAAAAATCTCCTAGTTAAATGGGATTAAATCAGGATTTTATATTTCAACTAGATAATGATCCTAAACATAAAGCTAAAACAACAATCCAATATTAAAAAAAAGAAGATAAAACTATTGGATTGGGCGTCTATGTCACCTGATCTTAACCCCATAGATCATTTGTGAGATGAAATATACCGTAGGATTTCTACAACTCCACTTTAGAGTCGCTTCACTTTAGAGCGAGATCTTCAATCTTAGGTTGAATATCCCTAAACATGTTTTGCAAAAGCTGGTAGAATCGATGCCGCGAAGACTGAGGGCAGTGATTCAGAATCGAGGTGGACATACGAAATACTAAAACAAAATTATTCTTTAATTAAAATTTTTGTCTATATTTCAACTAACTTTTGGCTATAAATTCTAATTATACCTGGATAGGCAAAATTAAGGGTTTCCACTCTAGCATCGTCCGATTAGCCATAGCAGCAGAAATTGGATTTAAATAAACCAAACAAACTAATAATAATCATCTACCGAATCCAATATATAATGAATACATAATAAATGTACAATATATAAAAATTCAGCAAGTTGTTAGTAATAGTAGTAATCTACGTGTTAAGAAAGCTGTTGATCGTAGCTTGCTCTAGTTGGCAGGCTGGAGAGTACTATCCTGTCGTAACGGTCGAATCTCATCTCTTTGTCACAGTTTGTTGTCACGCCGCAAAACACGAAGAATTAGGTTTACGTAGTTATTTCCACTTACGTGGAACAAAGTAGTGCATGTTATGACGAAGTAATAATAAAGTATTGTCATAAAAAGTAATTGTATATAAATCATTTTAACGGTGAGAACGTAATAGGAATATATTATTTGTTCATAATACACACACATGTATATACACTCGGTGAGTTAATGGTTAATCAAGTTGAATTCTCTCTTATAGAAAACACAACCTATGAAGAAGACAAGCCATAGCCACGACCAAAGAGAGTATCGAAAGATGGTCAAAGACGAGCGGTCAGAGAAAAAATGAATAAGTACTGCAAAGAAAGGAATAAAAAGAAACACCATAAGTCATAAGTTGTATGCGGTCCATAGATGGCCAAATTTATTTTTAAAAAAGAAATATATATATATATATATATATATATATATATATATATGTGTGGAGTAAAATTAGAAATAGGTATACCATTTACCAGGTAAATGAACATCGTATGATGATGCTATCTAGGTACTTTTGAATCAATTATTAGCCAACTGAATGTCCAATAAATGTTTTTTTCGTCAATAATTAAAGAAGAATAGAAAAACAAAGTCGGTACCAGTTCCGCAGGTTGTAGCTTTGAGTCAAGTCAAAAAAAGGTTTCATTCGTTTCCTTTTTAATATTTCGAAAATAAAATTAATCCTGAGTTTTAGTATGAAAAAAAGAGTGTAATTATAAAAAAGGTATTTATTTCGGTTATCATTTCATCAAGAAATGAACGTTTCAACTAGCATTTGTAAGTATAGATGATGATATAATCTAAACAAATTGTCTTTTTTTAAAATCTATATACAGTCAGTAAAGTTAATATTGTATAAAAAAAAAAAAAAAAGGCTAAGCGAACCCGAAGGCTTGAAGCCGATAATACCAATATCCGTCTACAAACCTTCGTCCACGGGACACCACCCAAACCCGATTCCGCCAGATCATTCTTAACGCAATCCTCCCACCTACGTCTCGGGTATCTTTGCGACGATATAACTTTAATTATATTTACTTGATGCATGGTTCGGAATTCCGCGTTATGTAATCTCCTATATTCCCAGTAGTTTCATTCTTTTTTGGACCGAATGTTCTACCCAGCACCTTATTTTCGAATACCTGAAGACGTTGTTCATCCTTCAACGTTAATGGCCAAGTTTCACATCCATAGAGAAGAGATGGAAAGATGATCGCTTTATAAACTATAGTATGGAAAAGAAAAATATAATCATAGGGAATGTGTATACTTCGATACTCATTACCCATAATTACATTCTCTGTTCCATAATAAAGCTAACGATAACTTGTATTTAAAAAAATACTATTAAATTTGTATTTAATAGATTCGATCCTGTGGGATTTTGAAGCCCTCATGGGATTCATTCAGCTTCTATAAAGAAGGTTAATTCAATTATTTATTTTCGAATACCTGAAGACGTTGTTCATCCTCTAGAGTTATCGTATTAAGAATTCTGATTTTTAGGTTCGGGGCATAATATTGTACATAGTAATTAAATTATTAAATTATTTAATAAATTAAATTGTATAGTAATTAAAAATTAAATGATTTCATTTTCTAAAATGTTGTGACTTAACTCGAAGCGACTATCTGTGGAACTGATACCCTCATCGATAAGTATCTCTTTCGGTAATCATGCGAACAAAAAGGTAGGAGCCCAAAACAGGCGATACGTCGAAACTAGAGAAAATTGATTCAGGGTTGATAAAATCTGAAACCCAAAAACATTCAAGAGAGAATTCATGATAGTTGAGGGGAAAATAAATTATTTCTAATTTTATTTTAACAGAGGATCCTAAACTTATACAGCCGATATAACTATTTGCTCACCGGCTATCCGATTCCTAGCTGGAACAAGGATCAGACCATAGGCTCGCAATTAGTAGAAACCAAATAATAAGCCATACGCAATTATGGTATCATGCCTTTTACTCATCAGCAACTTTTTTTTTATTAATAGCACTTATAATGTTAATTAAATTGTTCGCTTCCTATAGAAGGAGATGCTTATCTAGAATTAATTAGTTCATAAGTCGATATATTATTGAAACAACCCACGCCCACGCTTAACTATGGTGCTTAATGTGAAAGTAACGCTAAATGGTTCATCAATTAAAGCAATTTCACTTTATGAATGAGAAAGGAACACTTACACACAGTTAGAGAATACAATAGAATTTCGCTCCGTCATAATTGTTTCTGTATCATCATGCTAATTTCATGATTGGCATCGTAATTGCACATAATTAAAATCTCCAATTACAACGTGCTAATTGAATTCACACCCTGCAATATTTGAAATTTCAATTGTAGGGAAATCGTCCATTAGTATAGTTAATTCATAATGTGAGCTACCAACTCAAGTGTCGATTCCGGCCAACACTCAAACAAAACAAAAGCATTCTTGAACTTAGGTACAAAAAAAATTTAGGGAAAACAAGTGTCAAAAACTCCCCATCCGCACTTGACAAAATACTCAAGCTAATGTACACTATTTTCGCAAGTGTTTTCATTTTTCTTTATGGTGGTCACTTAAGAAATTCTGGAATCCCACTCTGAAAGAAGCAGGTAGAGAAGTGGGTGAAGTGGTAGCGTTGTGCGAGTGTGAACCCGACGGGGTGGCGCCAGCCTTGTCAACCCAACGTCAATGCCCAGTTTGGGGGTTAAGAAAGGTCCTTATTGAGATCAACATTTTTTTTCTGGCGTGTTTTATATTTATGACAAAAAAAAAAAGAAACTAAAAACGACTATGGTAGAATATCATTACAAAAAATAAATAGCTCTCGATGAGCGTGGTTTCGGAAAAATTACATCCCTTCACTATAGTTGTCCCAGAAACAGACTGTCTCTACCACTTACTCAACAAAAGACCCTCCATGGTTTGTAGTGGTACAGTTTTGTTTCATTCGAATATTGCCAGCGATCGAATCTTGAATTGTCAGTTCAAATCAGGAAATAACAAGGAGTATACTATTGGACGTTTTCCCTACAATTATAATTTCAAATATTACAGGGTTTGAATTAAATTAGACTGCTATAATTACAGTTCATAATTCATTGGGTAGCTTAATGGGTAAGGCGCTAAGTTGCTATGGCGAAGGTTTCGGGAACAAATCTTGCTGTGTCAGATAAATTATTTAATGTTTAAATAAGCTATGGTTGAATCCTCTGGGATCTGAGGACCCTAATCAGGCTCACCCTGTCACTTTAAAGTCAATACCCTCAATTATAAAAAAGAACCCTGGGAATGTAGCGTGATCTTGGACAAACCATCTTACTGCTCAACCATTTTCCTAGAAAGATCACAGTATCTATCATGTACTGAACCCAAGACCATCATGGCATTGTAGTACTGCAGTTATTTTTCTTTGTGTTATTCGAATATTGCCAGCTATCGACTCATGAATTAGCAGTTCAAATTAGGAATTTGGAAGTGCTATACAAATGTATGATTCCCCCAAAATTACAGGACGTGAATTCAATTACCCTGTTATAATTTTATAAATGCTACCATTAGAAAACCAAATCTTAAGAAGGGTATCTACATAATAATAAGATTGAGTTAATTTATTTATTTTTTAAATTATTCTGCTGTGGAACTGAAGGGGAAAATATTGCTACATCACTGTATAGTAACATTGCTACATAATTACTTGTCAAAGGGGTTGATAATATATACCCTTAAACAAATTAATGAATAAAAATATGATAATGCCAATAAAAACTACGAGATTAAATATCTCAACCAAAGGGAGAATAGAAGGCATAATCATACGAAGAAACAGCTACAGAAATGATTTAATTGTAGAAAATTTAAGAGAAAAAAATATAGCAAACTTGTGAATGAAGTCATAGATCTATCGCAAATTATAAATTGACCTGTGACGTCATCAAATAGCCACAATATGATTCAACATTACGTTGAATTACGTTGACTTAGTGCTCCTGTAAATATAAAAATTCTTATTGCAATATGTAATGGTACATTTTCTTTATTAAACGATATAGATTCTTGCTTCTTAGCATTTACAGTAGCACTTAAATTGTTATATTACATATTACTTATTGTTGTTTCTTTATTTTTATGACAGATTTTATAATATACTTCAAACCTAATAACTACATAAAAATACCATAGATAATATTATAACAGCTTTTAAATTAAAAAATAAATTATAGTAACAATGGGGGAGCGCTTATTTTACGGGTAGTACCTCAAAAAAAGATTGCCTACTAAATTATCTAAACAAATTATATTAACCTTTTCATGTTTTTTTAGTGTATTTTGCTTCCTAATTTTGATTGTTAATTTGTGTCCTAATTTATTATTTTTTTTATTTTTTATTTGAATATTTATTGAAACGATGTATAAATGCATTTGAACATATTAGTTCAATGCTTAGGAGCTCTACAGATAAGCCATTGGAAACAGAAACAACCTGTAATTTCGTAACGTACAGGACTGAACTTGCGTAGCTTTTTCTAGACTTCAAGACGTCACCAACTGAAGCACAGGAGACAAAAAGGCGCGTCCGAGAATTCTTTGAAAAGTAAAAGCGTTCTAAAAACTATAAACAGTTATATGAAAATATATGTATATATTAAAATTATGTTACTAATTCGAAATTTTCCAAGAGAAAACTTGAGAGAAAATCCGCACCAGGGTTCCTGAAAGCATTTATCAATTGCAATGTCTTAATAAGCATTTATAAAACCAGGTGAGGGATAGCCATGTGAACTTTATATAATTGGCTCTTTATAAAGGTTAATTAACACATTTACACATAAAGGTTAAAATTGGCAATTAGTTCATTAAAGTATTACTTACGTAAGTACTTTAGCACAATAACCTAATAGTCTAGATCTGGGTACAAAGCCACTTAGCCAGGAATCGGCATAAATTTGCATTTTATTTCTTACATTTTATCATTTGTTTGTCCAAATGACACATGCTAATTATACAGGGTGTTTCAGGGTTAAATAGCCAAACTGAAAATTTGAACTAAGGACCTCAAAACAAGAAAAAAATTGCCTATGAAGGTATGTCCGCAAACGCTATGTTTAGGAGATATTCACATCTGAAGATTTCATTGTTACGAATTATTTAGGCATAGTAAATAAATAAAACTTATTTAATTTGTTCCAACTGCTTTATTTATTAAATGTAAACCATTAACATTCATATTAAATGCTCAAAGTGATTTTCTTGAGCATTCAGACAGGCTCGGCATCTTTCTTCAACAGCAGCAGTGACCAAACTGAAAATATGAACTAAGGACCTTAAAACAAGAAAAAAATATTTCGTTCGAAGTTATGTTTGCAAACGCTTTGTTTAGGAGATAAATTTAGATAGACTACTAATATGACCTTGTCTCCCTAACTGTACATAAACTATGGACTTTAGGATTAATACTGTTGGGAATAGAACATCAATAACAAATAATAATAAGAATAGAACTATCAATAACATTTATCAGTTTGTTTGAGGCTTTCGCAGAGTACTCATCATGCCTTCCATTTATTCTAATGCTGAATATGCCGATATGGTATTTGTGTTCGGTTTTTGCAATGGTGATACCAATGCTGCCCGTCGTGGATATTACATGCGTAAATGTAAACCATTAACATTCATATTAAATGCTCAAAGTGATTTTCTTGAGCATTCAGACAGGCTCGGCATCTTTCTTCAACAGCAGCAGTGACCAAACTGAAAATATGAACTAAGGACCTTAAAACAAGAAAAAAATATTTCGTTCGAAGTTATGTTTGCAAACGCTTTGTTTAGGAGATAAATTTAGATAGACTACTAATATGAACTTGTCTCCCTAACTGTACATAAACTATGGACTTTAGGATTAATACTGTTGGGAATAGAACATCAATAACAAATAATAATAAGAATAGAACTATCAATAACATTTATCAGTTTGTTTGAGGCTTTCGCAGAGTACTCATCATGCCTTCCATTTATTCTAATGCTGAATATGCCGATATGGTATTTGTGTTCGGTTTTTGCAATGGTGATACCAATGCTGCCCGTCGTGGATATTACATGCGATTTCCAAATAGAAGATTACCTAGTAAGTCTACTTTAACTCTACCTTTCAACGTCTTAGAGAAACTGGTACATTTGCTGTCGTACCATACGCTGATTGTATTTTAGACCCTTTACGAAATGAAGAAAGTAGTGCGACCGTATTACAATATTTTGATGATAATCCATCTGCCAGTGTACGAAGAGCTGGAGAAGAATTAAATGTTACTCCAACTACAGTATGGGCAGATGAAGCTACCTTCACAAGAAGAGGTATCTTCAATCAGAAAAATAATCATCTCTGGTTGCATGAAAAATGTCTGAATGCTCAAGGAAATTACTTTGAACATTTAATATGAATGTTAATGGTTTACATTCAATAAATAAAGTAGTTGGAACAAATAAAATAAGTTTTATTTATTTACTATGCCTAAATAATTCGTAACAATGAAATCTTTAGATGTGAATATCTCCTAAACAAAGCGTTTGCCGACATACCTTCATAGGAAATTTTTTTCTTGTTTTGAGGTCCTTAGTTCAAATTTTCAGTTTGGTCATTTAACCCTGAAACACCCTGTATGATGTATTTCAATTTTTATTTAGCATTTTTTTCCATATTGTATAATATTGTCATTTTTTAATAATTATTATATCATGATAATAATAAAAAAACAAAAAAAACAGTACAACTATAACCAACGAAGGGTCTTGGTTTAAGAACATAGTACTACAGACATTATGTTGGGAGGTGAAATGTTCAAGATCAAGCTCAAATGCCAAGATTCCCCCCTAGTAAGGATACCCACTTTATTGAGGCTGGGTGAGCCCAAATCTTTAGATCCCATCGGGCACATTCATGGCTTTTTAATAGATTAAATAATTTATATGACACAGATAGATTTGAACCCGGAACCTTTAGCATAGCAACTAAGAACTCTACACACTCTCCTCTCTGCAACGATGTCAAGATTTTAAAAAAATAATTTTTTTCAATCATTTTTCTTAGGAAGAAGGCTCTAAGGTTTGTTGATAACTACTGTATTCTCTTCTGACCAACAGCTGATGTTTATTCTGAGAAACCTAATAATAATGTAAATGCTGAGAGTTGAAGATTTAACTACTAGAGAATAGAACTCATAACCAGCTGTGTTTTGTAAAAATCAGGTCATCAATTGTTTCTTAAATAAAAAAAATGTTTTTGGAAAATAATTCATATGATTAACTTTGATTTTTCATAATTAATTAATAGTAATTATACATTTTATCTATAATCACATAAAGGTCAGTAACAGGTAGGAAATATCTGTCTGTTTCAGTTTTGTAATGGTGATAAATAGTTCATAAATGTTGTTATGGATTAACCAAATACAGCAATATCTTCTTTTTCTTTCTTACAATTCAAATTATATTCTTTGGTTTGATTAAAAACATAAAATCGCTTAATTGATATTGAGTGTGGTATCATGCACGGTTATTTTGCATAAAGTTTTCTAAATTAATAAAAGTTCATTAAAAAAAATAATTGAGAGAATATTAAAATTAATTATTCAAGGTAAAACATAAAATTAAAAATGTTTAAATAAAAACTTTAAAAGTGGTAATTAAATTTTTCCTTTTTGGTTTCAATTATTCATTGTATATCAAATAGATTTTTTTATTTGAATAAAATATTTTCAATATCATTTATATTTTTCCAAACATCCAATAACAGTTATTCATCTCTGGAGTTAGTAAGTGCTTTGTATTATTTCTAATACACAATTGTTCCGACAATGTTATAAAAAGAAAGTCACATAGGCTTTAAAAATCTACCCTGTCACTTGGAGAAAGTTATGCATCTCATCAATATAAACAAGTCCATTAGGTATTATATAAAACAATTCTATATTAAACCAGAATGTGAAAGTTAAAGAGCTAATGCATTAAATAAATAAGTAAACCGATATATGATAATAACTGTCATATAATTAACAAGGAAATTAAATGTGTGTCTCACCTGTTATTAGCCTGATCTTTTGAATAATTAATTAGCTCAACCGATTAAAGTGGAAAGTATGTTTCTAACTTAAATTTTTATTTTATTTTATTTTTAATATTAATAAATAACTGAAAATAAAACATAAACTGTTGGCAAATGAAGTGCTTTCAGAAATAGTTAATACAAAGTTTGTTCACTCTGTTTTGAATTAATTTTTTTTTTAAATACTGGTGAATTAATTAAATATAGATTTAATGAAGCACAAATACCATGTGTAAAACATAAAATGTTTCATTATTGATGAAATTCATTTCATGTTTCATGAAATTGTATGAAAAATCACCCCTCGTATGTTCTTTGATACAGTTTCATTGAACCTCTGATACTTATCTGATATCTGATACTTATCTGATAACTGCTACTAAATTCAAGATACTAAAATTTATTAACAAATTAAAAAGACTACAATGAAATTATTTAAAGCAATTAAATAATTAAACGAATATAAATTTACAATAAGAATATTCTACAGATTATATCCTAGGCCTAACTGTTATCTAATTACTAAAATAATATACAAATAATATAAGATATTGCTAATTATAAATAACTTGACTATTTACATAAATTTGTACAATTACAAGAAAATTACGCTATTGTTTACTACTACTAATTAACACTCACAGTTAACTAATTAAAGTCCACCGACCGTTAGACTCTCCAAATATGACGAACTGACACAGAGTACACTCTCGTACTGTCACAGTTCACTGATACATTGAGTTGGCGAGACTAACCTATCACTTATCACTGACTAGTTCGTCACACTGACACTAACTGATACTCACTGTTTTATTACTCACACGGACTGTCACCGTTCACTGTCACACAAGTCAACAACTTTACTACTGCTTTATGCTGATGTGTGTCGCGAGGCGCCCCTTGCGAAGCCTTCAAGGAGGCGGTATTAGGCGCGGGCGGGATACATTAATTAAGAGAGGCGGGCGGCGGGCGCGCGCGGTGCGGGCGTCCCTTCGTCTCGCTTCGATATTATTATGTATGATAAACTTATATAAAATAAGGCGCCGCCCTTGCTTATATCCCGCTCCTTAAAGACTGCTATTCCGACACTGACAGTCTATAGAAAAGTTACGTACATGAGGCAAAATTGTTTCCAAAGACTCCAAAGTTGATTTCATGGGCCACCCGCCGCCAAAGATCGACGCTCTCTCTTTCTCGCCATTTTGACAAAATAGGTATTGTTCCAACTTGAATCAACCTTGCAAGAAATACTTAGAAACTATAATCGTGTAGAGTTCACAGAGGTCAGAGGTCACATAAGACCTCATCAAATAGTGAGTGATATATTATCGACGCTTTCATCTCAAAACTATTTATAGTGCAGAGCAGATAAATATAACACTAAGTAAAAGTGCTATTCGTAATGAGTCCGCTTGTCAGGAGTTCCCCAATAACGCGAAAACCGTAGCCGAAGAGGTCGACGGAATTGTCGAATTTCCCGCACCAGGTCACCCTCGCGCGTGTAGAAGGTTTTCGTTCGTTGGTGTCCTCTGTGGGTATCATGGTCACCAAGATTTTACTAGGCGACTTCAACGCACAACTGGGTAGAGAACAAGAATATAAAAAAAAAAACTGTATGCAGATTCCCTGCACATAAATTCACCAACAAGAATGGAACGAGATTAATTGAGCTATGCCAACAAACCAACTTGAAGATCATGTCGACCTCTCTGTGGAAACACCCTCGAAAGCAAAAGACCTGGAGATCACCCATACAATCACTCGGCGAATATCAGATCGACCATATAGCCATCACTTATTCTTCGCAGAAAGAAATTCATGATGTGCAAGTCCACAGAGGTGCGAACATTGACTAAGACCATTATCTTGTGCGCATTAAAGTGAAATTTACCCCGAAGAGAATTCATCACAAAAGAAAACACCTCCAAAAATTTGATACAAAAATAATCCAGGAATCCAATATAAAGGAAGAATGGGAAACAGAACAGGCAGGCACTTGGGAACAGTTCCAAACCAAGTTCATAGAGGAAGCTAAAAAGCTAATTCCCCAAAAGAGGAATTCGAAACACCCTTGGTGGGACTCGTCATGTGAAGATGCGTTGGAAGAACGAAAAAGAGCCTTCCTGAAATACATTAGTAAAAAATCGCCTGAGAAACAACAGCACTTTTTAGAAACCAGAAGAAAAGTTGCAAAAGTAATCAGACAAACAAAGAGGAGACATATGGCCAATTGGATTCCATTGAAAGGGACTTCAGAGATTTCAATACATGTGACTTCCACAGAACATTCACAGGATAGATTAGATGATACACTCCACAGAACCTATGCTTTAGAAAACAGAATGGTGAACTAGCACTGACCAATCAAGAGAACTGCAGGGAGCTAGCTCGATTCTTTTCTGAACTACTCAACTGCCCAGAACCACCACTGAGATTTCCTAAGGAAGCACCTTCATATACACACCCAGAATTCCAACCACCCACAAAGGATCAAATCCATAGACACTTCCTCATGCTAAAAACAATATGGCATCTGGAGAATACGGCATAATCGGAGAATTTTTGAAGAACGTAGGGCCCAACACACTGGAGGAATTCACATAAATTGTCCAAGAAATTTGGGTAACAGAAAAATTACCAGAAAACTGGAAGTGCGCACTCATCCACCCACTTTACAATAAAGGTGATAGGATGGATGTGAATAACTACAGAGGGATCTCCCTCCTTCAGATTATATACAAGATTCTCTCAGCTTTTCTAAGTGAAAGAACACAAGAACAGCTTGAACCTAAGATTGGCGAATACCAAGCGTGTTTCCGACCAGGCTAATCCGACTCTTCAATATCCTAGAAGAACAAGGACTTGACCAAAAGACGTTAAGTCTCAATAACCAAACACTCACCGATACGTCTAGAGTGAAATTTATGGGGGAAATATCAGAGGCCTTCGAAATCAAGACCGGCGTTCGTCAAGGAGATGGATTGTCACCACTTCTTTTCAATCTAGTCTTAGATAAAGTAATCAAAGAATGAGAAAAAGAACTGAAAAATCAAAACAAATAGAAGCCCACCCAACTCGGACGAGCAAAAGATGACATTAAGGTCACTTGCTTAGCATTTGCAGACGATCTAGCAATACTAGCGGATAGCGAAACTACTGCTATCGAACAGATAGTCGTCAAAGAATGTGCTGAAAAAGTGGGCCTACAAATCTCGTTCGAGAAAACAGAGTTCATCACTACTGGATTCGACGTTCAGAATTTAAATACCAAATATGGAAAAATCAAAGGGGTACCATATTTCAAATACCTTTGTGAAATTCTTGAGCCAATAGGACTAGAAAAGGAAGCACAGAGAGTTCGAATACAGAAGCTGAAGAGAGCGTATGGGAGAACACGCGACATCTACAACAAAAAGTGGATGTCCGGACACACAAAGATCAGACATTACAACACAGTGATCAAGCCAGAAGCTCTTTATGCGAGTGAAACTCTGATACTCAACAGGAAAGGTGACCTGGAAAACATCCTGAAGGAAGAAAGAAAGATCCTGAAAAGAATTCTTGGCCCAGAAAGAACAGAAGAAGGATACAGACTAAAATCTCGTAAAATAACAGAGAAAATATCTAATCTTGCGGCAGACATCAGAAAACGAAGATTAAAATTTTATGGACACGTTCACAGACCCCCCATGGCTCACACACAAGATCATGACTTACACAGGAAAACTGAAGAGTATATCGTGGATCCAGCAAGTCAAACAGGACCTAGAGAAAGCCCAGATAGGACCAGCGGAAGCACTAGACAGGAACGCATTCGGCCAAAAAGTTAACAGATGGGTAGTTTAGCCAGAGAATGAAGTTCCAAAGAGACCAGGAAACAAATGGACTGAGGAAAGGAAGAGAACCCACGGAGAGAGAATGAAAGCCACATGGAAGATCAGAAAGGCGAATCATAAAAGCACTGCGCGATCTATCAGGGTCCATACGCAATTAATAATAATTATATATATGTGTGTGTGGGTGTGGTTTTTTTTTTTTTGGTTTTTTTGGGGTAAGGGAAAAATCTTTCATAAGACGAACTGTAATCAATTAAGAAAAAAGCCACACAACAGTGTGAGATTCCTACTTACTAAAAAACCACCTCGCAATTCTCCTTTTACAATCCCACGCAACAGCCGTCAAGCATTACTTCGTGGGGGGCAGAAGGGCTATGTGCCTATTTCTTCCTTGGACAGCTTATGTGGTATTAGCCAGAGCTTGGCCTCTCCTTTCTCGCTCCTGTGTTCTGAGCCTTCTTCCGATTTGCACTGCATAGTCTGCTGCACCACTCCAATGCTCCTGCCTAGTCATCATCAAAGTGATAATATTTTCCGGCGATGATTTCTTTCCGAATTTCATATCTAGCTCTTCCTTTACTAGATAAAAACCTGGACAACAGAAGAACGAGTGTTCCAATGTTTCATCCACGGGATCACAAGTAGGACAAGATTTTCGGTCTTCTATTCCGAAGCGAGCCAAGTAGGCCCTAAAGCAACCATGCCCTGTGCGCAGTTGGGTGAGTTAATAATCTACCTCTTCATGTTTCCGGGATACGTGTGTGTATGTGTGTGTGTGTGTGTGTGTGTGTGGTTTTAGCTTTATAATAAAAATTATTAATAATAATTTTAAATTATTGTTGTTGATGATTACAACTTAATAAAAAATAAATTATAATACAAGTAAATTTAAATGCATGCTTCTGGAAATTATCCGTCTTGAAAATGATACCTAAACCTAAAAAGAAACCGGAATACCCTTCCTCTTACCGCCCTATCTCACTTTTACCATCAATGGGTAAAATCCTGGAAAAGCTCATCCTGAAACGATTGTACCCCATCCTAAATGCAAATCACATTATCCCAGATCACCAGTTTGGATTCAGAACATCCCACTCCACTATTCAGCAATGCCATCGTGTGGTGGATGTTGTTTCCTTCCTTGTTGTTGTTTCCTCAGCTTTGGAACGTGGATTGTATTGTCCAGCGGTCTTCCTTGATGTCGAACAGGCTTTCGGCCGAGTCTGGCACCCCGGGTTGCTTTACAAACTCCGTAAATTCCTACCTCCTACATACTTTCTCATTATCCAATCCTATCTCTCCTACAGATCATTTACAGTAAATCATAATAATGTCTACTCACCCCTCTTTCCTCAATCTGCCGGCGTTCCTCAAGGCAGTATCCTCGGCCCAATTATCTACACAGTTCATACAGCTGACATCCCAACTCATCCTAATACTATCCTTACCACGTATGCGGATGACACATGCCTATTATCTGTCAACACTGATCCAGTTATAGCATCCCGTACTCTTCAATCCCACATCACCGACCTTGAAAATTGGTGTCAAAACTGGAGGATTAAAATAAATTCTCACAAATCTCATCAAACCACCTTTACCCTTCGTCGTAAACCAGCGACTTCCTGCCCCCCTGTATCGTTTATTAACATCCCTCTAAGTCCTGTAGAACATATCCGGTACTTAGGACTACACCCTGACAAACGCTTAACTTGGAATCCTCATACTAGACTGAAACGACAAGAAAAAGGTCGCCGTTTCAGGCTACTTCAACATTTACTAGATAAACGGTCTAAGCTCCCAATTAACTACAAGAGACTCATATACATGACCATCATACGACCTATTTAGACCTAAGGAGTAGAGCTTTGGGGCTCCACTAAGCCATCGAATTCCTGTCGTCCTTACAATCGAAAATCCTTCGGAAAATCCTTAACGCTCCTTACTTTGTTACAAACAAAGTAATCCATAATGACCTTAACGTCCCGTTTATTGCTGATTTGGCCCGAATCCGATATCAATCTTTTCATGACAAACTCCATTTCCACTCAAACCCACTAGTTTCAAACCTCGCAACCTCTTCAACTCCTGATAATCCTCCGAGGCGTCTGAAAAGAAGATGACCTTTTTATTTGAGTACTACCACTGGATAGTTTCTCAACTTGTCTTTTCATGTCAATGTATTCACTCATTTTATTTACTTGATGTATTTTGTATACAGTTGTAAATTTCAATAAATAAATTTAAAAAAAAAAATGCATGCTTTCCCTTGCAGCTAACTACTTAAACATAAATTAACTACTATATTGAAGAAATTTATGAAATATGAGGACCTATAATAGACTAAAAGCTATACTGAAGGTAATCAAATAAGTATTTAGCACAAGACATTTGTCAGAAAAAAAAATTACAAGAAATGGTTGACCTTTCGACTAAATTAAATAATTACCTCAAATATTTTTTAATGACTTGATATTTTAAAATATCAACTTGTTTCTGCCCAATTGTTGACAAAAAATTAAATTTTTCTGTTTCCTAAAGAAAAAAGTTTCCAGAATCTTAAATTAGGTGTAATAATTTATCATTTCAATATAAAGGAAAAGGGGTTTAATTTTTAAAATATTAAACATGAACAAAAAAATACTGTTCAAGGCGAATGTTAGTTTTATTTAAAAAACATACTGTCATAATTATTATTTCAATAAATTAAAAATATGATTCTTAATAAAATAAGACCAAAATCCTTCATTCATTAGATTAATGAAGGAATTTTCAAAATCAAGACATGTGTAAATGCATCATACAATTTTAATGTCTGTGCTATGAAATGAAGACTTAAAAAATTGCAGAACATCTAAAATCATAGAAGTATCGTAATTTTATTTTTTTTAATCAATAATACATGAAAAAATAAGAAAGTAAGAAACTGTAATAAATTGTAATAAATATGATTATTGTAGCATGTTCATAACTTAGGGAAAAAATGGATCGACTAAAAAAAAAAAAGGTAAATTAAAGAGAGGTTACTGATAGTGAGTATATTACACAAAATATATTTAAGCAAAATAACTACACAACAAAGAAAATATTAGAAGATAACTGCTACTCCATAACTTGGAAGTATTATAATACTACTTGCTTTATTAATATATAATTAAAAGACCATAGGTTTTAACTAAATTGTAAAAGGGAATACGAAACTTGATTAGATCAAGTACTTGATAGTATTAATTTGAAATATTTCATTTTGTTCTATTTTATATTTTTTCTTCCTCCAGCATAGTTGTGCATACTTTCCTCAATTTCTTCTATCCATCTTTTGAAAATTAAGTAGGGCCATCTTTCTTTCTTCATTCTTCTGAGGTGACCTACAATTTCTTTTTGTCTATATTTTGGAGGACGTTTTATTGAGTTTGCATTCACTCTCTAATTCTGTAATTATTCCTTCTTTCTTATCTGTATACCTTGGCAGCACTCCTCCAATAGTCCATCTCATAAGCAAGCAGCGTTTCGTCAAATAAAAATAAAAATAAAAGATATTTTAAACCAAGTTACAATATTGAAATAAACAGCACTGGACAAATTAGAAGTTGAATCATGTATTGTACACAATACTGTTTATGTATATGTCACATTTACAGAATTTTACCAAATACCATTTTTATATTTACTTTAAATTAATTAATATGATCAATTTTTAAAATGAAATGATTCATTTAAGTTAAATATGAGTGAAGAGCAGTACTTACTAAATTCTTATTGTGAACCAAAAGAAAATTAATAAAAATTAAGCATGAATTTCAGAAATAAAAAGGAATAAAAACTGCAAAAGTTTTGAATAAATATAGTAGTTAACTTATTTAAATACAAACTATATACATATTCTTACAAGGGAAAAGATGAAGTAAATTAAACATCAATACTTGAACCATAGAAATCAAACACATTTATAGTATTTCACTAGTGATCTTTTCTATCCTCATTAAACAACTACTATACCTAAATGTATGGTACAAAAGGCGAAGTTCCATGTTATATACATGTGAACCAGAGATTTGACACTCCCATCATGATAACACTTGAGGAAAATAGCATATCATCAATTTTTTTAAAGTATATTCAATAACAGTTACAGATATATTATGAAATATTAAATAAGAAAAAAGATCAAGTTGTAGCAAGTTTACATAGATTATTTTCAAAGATTTTGGCAAGACAATGTAGAGTCTGTCCCTTGCAAAGTAAAGTAGAGAAAGAGGTTTAGAGCAAGACAACAAAAATTAAGAAATATATTACAGCAATGATGATGTTGAGAGTAGTTTATACTAATGAAAGGACAGTTTTTTAAAATTTTACTTTCTGCATTGTCGTCTAGTTAAACCAAAATCTTATAATTGTATTAATTGTTTGTTTTTTTATTAAGAGCTTCCCCAAAGTTGAGGTTTTCTCAAACCAAATTTTAGGATCATATTTTTTTTCCTGTCAAGAGCAACTTAACTTCTTCATTGAGACCGTATCCTACCGTCTTCTTGATCTTTGTTTATCCATGAAATTCTTGGTCAGCCTCATCTATGTTCACCTATGTTCCATCCTAAGTTGGAGTAGATGTCCAAACCACTCTGATCACTTTACAGTGATATTTTCGAAAATGGTATTTGAGTAACCATTGTCTCTCAGATTGCTTTTTAGTAAGTAAATAAAAAATAAGTGACTACATTTTTATCTTAATGTAATCAGATATTGTTAAAAAAAAAACATTATTTATTGGTTTTCCTAAGCAATAACAAATATAATATCTCTCCTAATTATTATTAAAATCCTAATAAAAAAAGAGTTAAGGGGATGGCGGACGACCAATGGCCTAAAAGGGTACTGAAACATGTACCACCAGAAAGGGGGAAGAGTGGTAAGAAAAGCCAGAAAAGAGGTGGATGGAAGGCATCCCAGAGGCAATAGCGGCAAGAGGACTTTGAGAGGAAGACTGTTACGATAAAAAAAATGGGAGGAGGGCTTGTATGAATTAGGATATGACATATGACGCATTTTTTTAATAAAGTCGTTTTATATTTATGTTAAAAAAGAAAAATCAAATTCAAGCAAAAGCGTTACTTCTATGTATATCCAAAAGCATTGAGGGATAACACATTCATTCATTTTAAAATTACTTTTGACTCTAATAGACTTTAGTTTTTATTTTTTTTAATGGGATATTATTAATACTTATATTGCTATTACACTGTAAGAATAGGCACTATAAAACCTAAAATCTTTAGAGATAACACTAAATCAATTGATTTAGATTTAGATACATATTTTGGAATGTGAAAATTTATTATAATCTGAAGAATCTGCCTTATGTTATCATAACATCAGTAAATAACTATAGTTGAGTGGACCAACTTCACATTTGAATATTTTTTGAAAATGTAGAAGCTTTCAAATCAGTTTGTTCTCCTTTTTTTTCAAAAAATAACAAAAAAACAATTTTATATTACAGTACAATAATTTGTTCGATCGAATATATTAATTAGTTTTGCTCTTTGTTGATCTAGAGACCCATCCAACAGGTTCTCATCAGCCTTTAAAAAGTGGGTACCCTAATTGGGAGGAAAAATCTGGTGGTGGAGCATTACCTCAGCTAAATTACCTTCTTGAACATCTATCAGTTGACTCGGAAACAGTACAGACTCTACCATGTACTCAATCCAATACACTTTGTAATAAATTATAATAATAAAATCCTTACCACTTGCTGCGGTAGAGGCATAATTATTGTTATTGTTTTGTTTTGATTGGCTCTTTAGTACTATAATATGAATACCTATTCTATTCTTGATTTTTTTCATTGATTTTAGAGTGAAAAAAGGACATAACTTCTTTTCTATTCAAACATTGAGTACTAATGTCATTCAAAACCACCTCTAAATCAGTTCTGCATATTTTTTGGGATAAACCCTTTCTGCTAATTATCATTTATTAGTTTGAAAAAAGTAACCTATGATAATTTAACACATATTGATGAATGGTATAAAAATAGAGTATATGAGCAGTAACTGGTTACCCTCAAAAATATCTTGATTACACATGGAAATGTATTATTGATTATGGACATGTGACCGTCAGTCCGAGCTTCTTGAGTTGAATAAAGTATTTGATATTTTCAAGATGCATCATACATAGGTGTTTGGTTTCAAAATCAGGTAATTCATTTTTTCCAAAAATATTTTCATTTATTATAAGTTCTTAATGCCAGAAATGATGTATTAGATGTGTTTGTTTCGAAACCGTCTAGATCTTTAAAAAATCGATACCAAAAGATTCCATTTCCTATAAAAAGGTGGTTACAACCATTACATTAAATAAAAAATTTTGATTTATGAAAAATCGAAACTATGCATATACATTGTTTAATTATATTGATTAATGTGATTTGCTTTTAAAAACGTTTATTTTATTTATTTATTTTTCATCAACCTTAAACTAAGGAGATATCTATATTTTCTGATCAAAATATATCCAATATATTTTTATATATTACTTAAATCATATTGAAAAAAATAGATCTTAAAAAAAAATTTAAAGTGAATTGTTAGCAAAATAACGGAAACAAAATATTGTTAAATTGATGATTTTTTAAAATTAAATCTTTTTTGATCAGTACTGACAAATTTTGAAAATGGATGTAACCGGTTTTGAAACCACACGCCTCATATAGGAAATATATTCTTCGTATCAGAAAAAAAAATAAGATCATACATAAAATTTTAATTTGTTATTATTAACCTAGTTTTAATGTATCACATAGGCCTATTATTAATTGTTTATATCATTTATACGCTGATATGAGGCTTCCGCACGGCAGATAGTCTAGTGGGGCCACACTAGTTCCCAGAAGTGATACAGTGATGTACCGTGCCGTATTTGATTTCTCAACTCTGTGAATCTGTTTGTTAATTTTTTATTTACAAATATTCACTGAAATTAATTCAAAGATTTGAAACAGTAGGATAAGACCAGTTCTTACTAGGATCTAATCGTAAGTCATCTTCTAGAAAACAATTTTTGCATTGAATATGCAATTATCGTTAATGGCATTGCTGTTGCTCAAGGCATAGCGATAACGAACTCAAGTCTCTAATAACTCTTACACTATCAAGGGAGAGATAAGTTTTATCTCAGAGGGTCAGTTGAGCATCTGACTACCGATAAGTGAATACTTTCCGCGAATCATTTTACAAACTGTTGTGTTTCAGGTCCGATTTCTACGATTCAAAATGTGATGGAATCGTCGAGAAACACTTAATGGAACGAATCATTCCAAAATGGATTACAAAGAATCATCAATCGTATTCGAAGTAACGGATGAGGAGAAAATATATGCGTTACAAGAGACAATAGCTTCTCGAGAATGCAACAAGTTTGGAGATATAAAAAAAACAGTGGTCTCAACAATCGCTAATGCTCCATTCACCATTACCTGTTGCGTTATCCAGGTGGGTTATTACATTTTTATTATCTTTGAAGTATTTTTAGTTAGCTTCTAATAACAAAAAAAAAAAAGTTCTGAATATAACTTGTTGAGTTACAAGTTAAAACAGTTTATTCGTTTCATGATTAATATATTCCTAAAATACAAGTTATCGTCAGCTTTAGTATGGAAAATAGAATGTAATTACGGGTAATGAATAGATTTAGGTAATTATTTCATCTAGAAATAAACGTTTCTACTAACATTTCGAAGGATAGACAATATATGTTTATTGAAAAGTTCATTTCTAGATAAAATGATTGCAGAAGTACTCACATTTTCCATAATTATATTCTCTTTCCTGTACTAAAGCTCCTGATAACTTGTATTTTTGGAAAATATTAAAAGGGAAACGAATGATTAATTATAACTTGTGACTCGAAGGGACAACGTGCGGAATAATTACTAATTATAGATAAAATAGAAACAAACCTCAGTATGAGCAAATAATCTTTACTTTTTAATTTTAATTTTTATTGTTTGTATTTTTTCGTTTTATTGGCGGGGGTTCATCGCCCTTTCCAACTCCTGTTAACACAAACAGTACTACTGGTGATAAGGTCAAGATTCATTCCGTTAGTCCGCGACAAATTCAATTTTAACCGCCAAGGCTGGTAGCTGAGGAAGATGCCTCAACGACCTCGCCTTTACATCTTTCCCGACTTCTCTTGTTCCTACAATCATGTTGCAAATGTTTTAATTACACGCGGAATATTTAATCAAAAATCACTCTTTCAATGTTACAACTAATTAACGACCTCAAGTTCGTAATTATTACAAGCCAGATGGATTTGTTAGGATGATAGACTTTTTAGGATCTATTAGAATAATTTTAAAATGTATTTTATAGTAAATTATAATTTAATTTAAAATAAATACTAAAAACTAAAACTTACTGCAATAATTGAATAAAAAAAATTGGGGGGGGGGGCGCGGAGGTGATCTATGGTGTAGGGGTTAGGATAACAACCTACTAAGCCAAAGATCGTGGGTCTGTAGCCCGGTAGGTGGCCCTAGAAGTTTTTAAAAGGGAATGAAAAATCCTTGGTTGTGCCATCCTTCGGAAGGGACGTCAAATCGGGGGTCCTGAGTCTGTGCGATGTCAGGTTCTCGTTAAAAATCACTAACCTAATTCCTGGATAGGCAAAATTTAGGGCTCCAACCGTAGCATCGTTCGATTATCACAACAAAAAGAGACTTTAAATGAATAAACATTGAACAAAAAAATTGGGGAAACGTTATTGAGTAAGACAAGGCAAATGTAAAGTAAAAGTATTTTAAATAAGATATAAATTTTATAATTAAAAAAATCTCCCAGATTCCAAGTACCTCCAGTGAATGAACAAATGAATTTTCAAATTTCAAACATTCAAATCTTATAATAGTTCATATGAATGTTGAAATTTTTACTATGACTTGCAATCATGTAGGTGTACAAAAATAAAATTTTTATATTCAGTTCCCCAGAGATAACTCACTCCAAAAATTAAAAAAATTGAAGATTTTCAACTTTAAAAAAATATAAGAAAAATTAAGGAATGATTTGTTAGTTTTCTTGCAATATATAATGCTAGTAGTTTATATCTAAGTAGAAACAAAATACACAACCAGATAAGTCACTATCATTTTTTAAGTTTTCAAATTAAACGTTCGCAGTCATTTAGACTATTAATGTATTTGGGGCAATATACAATGCATTATACGAGACTTTTTCTCAAACAATCATGTAAATTTCAATTTTTTAATTAATCTAGTGCAGTGATATTTAAATTAACACTACACCTTCAAATTGAAAAACTATTGTGCTTTCATAAATAGAAATGGCTTCAATTCTGTATTAAAAAAAAAAAAAACTACTATTCAAAAATGATCGAGCAACGTTCATTGGACCATTTCATATGGGCTGACCCATCGGTACCCAAGATACATTATGTTGTAAATTTAGTGAAAAATAAAGAAGAATTTCAGATAATAGAATTCAGCATAATTAATATTTCTTCCTTCCATCAGACATTTTTAATATTAAGTTTCCGGCATGTCCTGCTTCCCCTCCTTCAAACGTGTGGGGACCTGCACGCCTATGCAGGTCCATGCCTGCTCGCTCCATACCCATCCCCCGCACTTCCTCAGTCTCTCATTCAGTGTCCAGCCTTGAAGGAAACTCCCCATTTTTACAATGTTCAATCTCGAGTACCGTGCGGTTATTAAATTCTTTTGTAAAGAGGGTCTTACTCGCAAATTAAAGAGTGCTTGGATTTGTATACGGGTAGTCCTCCCCTCATATTCCGCAGTGAAAGAATGGGCAAAATTATTTAAGTTAGGGAGAGAACGTCTAGAAGATGGCCCGTTTCCCGGCCGCCCATTGTAAGCTGTCACTTCTGAAACAATCCAACTTGAAAACCTAGGAAACAGCAGCGAGGTTGGGGGTTTCAAAAACAAATGTTTTGAGTATCATCAAAGAACATTTGCATATGATTCCATTTCCAAGACTGTGGATTCCAAGAAATCTCTCATCTACCCTACAGCCCAGACTTGTCCCCTAGCGACTTTAACACCGACGATGAGCTCCAAGCAGCAGTGGAAGAACATTTTTTAACAAAGAAGAAAATTATTTTTTCATGCTAGAAATGTTGCCAAATCCTTGTATTAAGTGTGTTGAACTTAGAGGAGAATATATTCAAAAACAGTACGACCAGTTTTTTTCTTTCGCCTTTCCTTCTATCCGAGGCCGGAAACTTGGACCTTGCTACGTAAGTCCCATCTCTATTCATTCCTATCAGAAACAGTATCTTAGTTCCTCAGGGTGTCAAATAACCAACTAAAGGTTTGGTTGACGATTTGTCCAGGGAAAGACCTGACCTCCTCCTGACCTCCTCAAAAAACATGGTTCTAGATCAATGCAACACTACTCTTAAATGAAAGCATGAAACCATGGTTTGCAGCAATATGAGGTGATCCCCCCCTCTTGGCTGTCTGTACATCCGTAAAGGATATATATTTTGTTTATTAAATTTTCAATTAATTTTGATCCATCATTTTATAAAAATTATAAAATGATTATCGTCAATAAAAAATGTGAGAAGGATTTCTAAGAATCAAAAGGTATTCTATAATTAGTTTAGTTCTCTATTATGTAGAGAAAAAGATTTCTATTACTAATTATATGGGGGAATATGAAATGATAAAATTATCATCATGAATAAAAGAACTGCAAAGGTCTTGAAAAAATTAATCTATCAATTAACTATTGGTAAAATGCTGCCTTAAGTTGAGAGAGATTTAATGTTTCTCTATTCTGTTACTAATGATATATGGAATCTTAACTTATTAATTGAGATAGGGGGCACTGAGACCTTGTTGATATAGAAGAACACTTTGAAGCAGTTATAATTTTTGACGACGATTCTTTAGGGATCTATATGACCAATATTGTTAGAAATATTGAAATGTAAAACAGAAGTATACATTTTTGAAGATCAGAGATTGCAATGTTTGCATTAAGGAATGTGGAGTGCTCGTCATTTTGTTGTTTGCTGATCAAACTTAGATTCAAGAAGTTTATTTATAAGATTAGCATACTGTAGGCTGCTTCGTTATTTTGGTTTAAACAGTAATTTAATAAATAATTTAAAACATGTTATAGCAGGTTCTTAATTTTTAACTTAAAAAAATCATTAAGTATAGCTCTTGGTCAAGAAAGTGGCGAGCCACAATTTTGAATAAGTGTTTGAAATAAGCATGTGAAAAAAAAGAAGATTTTGCACAAAATATATAATAATTAATGGATTGTCACATTTTTACCTCCAGCTCTTCATATAATTTAATATGTGTTGTAAGTTAATATAGTTTAAACCATTTACATTAATATAGTTGTTAATTTGTTTAAGTTAATAAGTCTAAAGAGAAAATAATCCAGTTAATTTATTTTTTATTTTGAAACAAACTGATTAAACAATTGATATTAGATCGAAAATCTATAGAGAATTTATTTATAGAATGTGTGGTTGAAATTAAATTTGATTTACACTTTTCATTCAATATTGAAGGTTATCTTATTTTTTTAAACTGATTACAAAGAATTTTTAATGAGGTTTCAAGGAAAAACTAAAAAGTTTATGGTACTTTAATATGAAATATCATCTTTCAAAAAATAAACACATGAAAGTGTTTGTGTTTTTAATCAAAAGTGACTGTGTTATACAAATTTGTGAAATATACAATTATTTTATCTGCAATGTGCTTATCTCGAGACCTTGATAACATGTCGTTTTTTTTTGCAAGGTTTTTTATATCAATATTGTTATTTATTTCTGAAAGAATCTTTTGAGTATTTATTATTTTTTTAAATATATCCATGGAGAAATCACTCTTAACAGAATTTTGAAGACAGTGAAAATTTCTTTTTGAATTATAATTTTTAATGATTTTTAGTATAGCCCTCTTTTTCTTTATTCTTTTTAAACAAAGCACTTTTTAATACCAAAACGCAGTTTATTGAAACAACAAATATATTTAATATCTTTAACATTAAATCTAAAAATAACTTTATTCAAACTAAAAAAAGTAGAATAGAATAGAAAATAAAATAAATTTTATTCTGGGACCTAGTTCCTTTAGAATAACAAACATGAACAGAAAAATAAACATAATATATATATATATATATATATATATATATATATATATATATATATATATATATATATATATATATATATATTATAAACACATTTAGAACAATATTACTTTAAAAGCTACCAAATTATATACCTAAAAAATAACTACTGTAAATGGTTCAAAGAATATTGGATCTTGTAGAATCTAGTTTCTTATTATTCAGATCATTTTAAGGATTTAATAATTTTTTAGATAAAATTAGAAGGAGCTTTGGATATTTATATAAATAAAAATTTCACTAATATGTAAAAAGTACAAACATATTCATAAAGTTCTATATTTTGACTTTATTAGTTTTAATTATAAAATTTGGGAACACTCCATTTTAATAGTAAGTAATGATGTAATCATTCTAATACATAACATACATGCACGATTAGCAAATATTTATACTATAACACTTAATTAGGAACAGTCATTTTGAAGTTAGAATAAGTTTTACTAAAGTAAAATGATATGTAAAAGAAAAAAATACTAGTTTTAATTCAATAGCCATTGAAAATCGCCTAACATTTCATTATTTTTCAAACCCATCCAATAAAAATACTAATAACAGGACAAATTTCTTTATTTCCTAACTTTTAACAATTTAACATTAAAAAAGTATAAACATTTTTAAAATGATTATGATTCTTGATGATAACTGATGCTTTTATTTCTTAGGTGATTTGCTATTGTTCCGAAAATGAGCATTTAGTGGATTTGTTATGCTTTTCACCAAATAAGAGGGATGAATTGTGGCGAGTGGTAACATATGCGTTTCTCCATTCAAATCTCTACCACCTAATACCGAATTTACTTTTCCTCCTACTTGCTGGAGTAATAGCAGAACATGATCAAGGCGCTTTACGAGCTTTTATAGTCTATGTTACAGGAGCAATCACAGGTAAATTCAAAATAATATTTTTTATTCATGAGAAAGTAAATAAATAAGAACCAGAGCACTAAAGATTGTGAAAAAAGGATTTTTACGAAAGAGATAATGAAAAACACAATTTTCTGTATTAATTATTACTAACCAATGTTTGAAAATCTATATGAATAGAGACATTGAAGAAAAAAGCTTACTTATACGGGGCTATATTATAAGTAATATTTCACACCCATTCTGGAATTCTTGATAAGAAAATAAATGTTCCCATTAATAAAATATAATTTCCGTTACTAGATGTTGATATAATTAAAATATCAAATGTGAAAAAACTTGAGTGCAAATACATTCTCCCACAGCTATACATTCTTAAGTTATTACACTGTTCCAGACATGGAATTCAAGGTGATAATAGCTTTTGAAATATTTCAGCATATTTTTGAGATAAAAAATGCAACAAAATAAATATGAAGATTTTGAACATCAATAGAAATTAAAATATCTTTATTGTTTTTACTATTTATATAATATTATTTTTCATTAAATTCTTTGTAAACTGATTTATAAGAAGCACAAATGAAATAGGAAATAAAAATGGAGGATTGAATACAAGAATTTATTTTGATTTTTTTAACAAGCGTCATTATTTTTACTCTGTATGAACCAATTGGATGAAATGCAAAATTACAATTTATGTATAATTGTTAATGAATTGAGGCATTAATTACTCAAAAATTAATATTCATTAATTACATGATCTTTTAGGAGTGTTTGGGTGCAATCTTGTTCTTAGACAAGAAAAAGTCATAGGGACATCAGCAGCAAGTTACTCTTTGTTATTGTCTCATGTTCTTCACGTAATGTTGGTAAGATTTTAAAAATTTTAATATTTATTCTGGTTAAAAGTGAGATCCAACAGCTAACATTCTGGGCAGATGATTTTTAAATTTCCCTCTAACCATATTCTTTTTCAGTTTCCCCCATATATATTAAAATTTACAAATTCATGTGGATTCAGAGATTTTTAAGTTGAAAAAGTTGATTAGTGCTGTTATAACATACATGCATACATACATACATGCAACAAAAGATGAGTAAATAAATTCTAAGAAATTACAAAAGATAACAAATTAATTTCAAATCTATTCTTAAAGTAATTTGGTTTAAACTTAAAATTTTTAAGAGCGCTGCAATAGTCAATATTAATCAATATTTTCTCTTTACTGTGTCCAAGGACTTGGTATTAAGTAGAATGTCTTACTGATATACTTTGAATTGGGTTATTGTCAGATATTTGTTAAATATTTAAAGAATATCGGTATTAAAATTTTTCAGAATTAGTTTCCACAAGTTTCGGAATGACCGAAAATAAAATTCCCCATTCCACCATTCCCCTCTCTCCTAAACTTGTGAACTCTAAGTCCTGAAGAAGACTGTGAACACTAAGTCATGAAGAAAATCTTCAACGTTGGTCAAAACATCAGTTTACCGCTATTTAAGGAATTGTCCACTAAACCATTTTCTTCTTCAAAATAAAATTAAATTATATACAAAATAACAGTGTGCAAGATTGATTCAAAATAATAGAATCAATTTTTTTTTTTAGTCTGATTTGCAAGCATATTCATCCACGTTTCGGAACTTAATGTTCATATTTTTGTGATGTCTCTAGTAGAGGAGTGTTCAAAATGCAAGCATCTGGAGTTTCTTTAGTACATTCCTAATGTCTTGCTATAACTACTTCATACATTTACTACATTTTTTGATAAGCAACTAAAAATTATAACTAAAATTTAAATAAGTTCATTTGAATTTAATTTAATGTAAAATAATTAGTTAATTTTTTTTCTCTGTTTCAGAATTGGAAGACAGTCAGGTACAAAGACTACCGCATGATAATTGTATTCTGCCTCTGCCTCAGTGATGTAATATCATTTATTCTGTGTTCATTTTTCTTTCAAGGTGTTTTTATTTCCTGGAGTTCTCACTTCTTTTCCAGTATTAACGGTCTCTTAATCAGTGCAATTATATTTCGATCAAACGAACCATGCCACTTCCTGCGATATTTTTCTATTTCAATTTATACTGCATTAATGACTTATTCTCTTATAGCTTTCGTGCCATGGATTGTAAATAACACTTGTAAATACTCAACTTATCATTATTTAAATCCACAGTTCAAAGGTATAAAGAACATTTATAATATATCTGTACCTCCTGTTATTAATAGAAATTTATAATTAAAAAATAAATGATAAAATGACAATGAAATGATTTTAATATTTTATTAGTGAATTACTTTTATTTTATCATCTGTATGATCTGCAAAGTGCATTACACTTCATATCAGGGGTTGGCAACTTATGACCCGTGCATCATACAATGACCCGTTTAGTGATCACAAGTGACCTGAATTAGTACCTAATATATAGTATAATATAAAGAAATAAATTAAGAAACTTATCTAATGAAATTGAAGGGAATGTTTGTAAATTTATAAATATTTTCTATTAGTTTCAAAAAGGTTGTATTATTATGGAAATATTTCTGGCTCAAATGTCTCTTTTAAAGTCACATGACTTACGGGCAAAAAAGTTGCCGACCCCTGCTTTATTGTAAAAATTATTACAAAAAGTGATGGATTATTTTTATGTGATTATTGAGAAACTAAATTTTTTTTAATTATTGTTAAAATTATTATTATCATTTTAAATTAAATTATTATTACATTAAATTATTATTATTATTTAATTATTATTAATTGTCGTTTGAGTTAATTTTTGTAAATAAATTTCTTGAGATGCAAGGTACTATGAATCTTATTGATAAAATACAAACAGCAATAATAATACCATAATAGGTAGTAATAAAATTATTGTATAACTATTTTAACAACATTGTAACAAATATACTTTTACATTTTCTTATATTAAATGTTATGCTTTTGGGGCTTTATGTCTAATTCTCAGGGATTATATCTATATTTTAATAAAACAATGATCTAGTAATAAAATAGCATTAATTGATGTCAATTATCAATCAGTAAATTACTAATTTTATTACATTTATTATCGATGTATATTTCCTTTGACCCTATTCATCTACATAAAAAATACTTGTATAACTTTTCCAATGAAAAATTATACAGGGTAGGAATTAATTCATTTTCATTATTATATTTCTTTGAGAATCAAAATCATGCTTATTTTTTAAATATGCTATGTAGTAGTAATTTTTATGGTTTCGATACTTTTACAGTCCTGGGTTCAAATCAAGCTGTGACAATTAAATCATTTAATATGTTAATAGCCATAGATCTGCAGACCCTTCTGGGGCTCAGCCAGCCTTAATAAGGTGGATATTCTTGTTTGAGGGAAAATCACCACTCTGGACAACCATTAGCTTAGAAACCGTATTATCTACTGAACCCAAGACCCATTATGGGTGCCATGTACATCTTATTATTGTGTAGAAACTGAGTTCCAAAAAGCTGAAGGTCCAATTTTCCAAATCTGCTGTGGCAGATAAATTATTTATTTATTAACAGCCGTGGATTGGCTCTCTGGGATCTGAAAATCCTCCTGGGGCTCCACTAGCCTTCTGGCTATAATGGTTATTCTGGTACAATTTTTATATTATTTTTATCATGGGAATGGAGTAGGTCAGTGTGGAGACACTGAGTAACTGAACTCTTGATCCAAGGATTGAAACCAGCTGTGGTAGATAAATTGTTTATGAAGTTCTCAGCTAAAGATCGATTCTCTGCGATATGCAGACATTCCTGGGGCTTAGTCAATCTCTATAAGGTGGGTGACCTAAATTGGCAGAAAAGCCAGGTGGTTGAGGGTGATCGCAGGCAAATTGTCTCTCAGGACAACAGTTAACTTAAATAGAGTTCAGCTTCTACAATCCTCTGGTAACCCTTTTGAGGCTTACATTAGTACAAGTTTTTAATTTTAATTATTGCTGTTATTAATATATAGCCAAGTGTTTTATTTTTTATATGTTTGTTTGTATCTGGTTTATTTATCACTTATTAATCCCTTCAATGAGGGTAGAAAAGTTGATAATAGGTGATATACCTTCTCTAAAATATTATAAAACAGTGAAGTTAAAGAGAAGAGAAAAGAGGATAGTATGGATAGTTATGAGGATAGGATAATCTGTAGATTAGTAACTATGTTAGTTCATAATTTTGTAGATACTAATATACATCCAACTATTTTAATTTTTTTAGTCTGATTTATTCAGTCCTAATAAAACCCTCCAATGAGGATAGAAATGTTGGTTCCCAATTAATTGTTTCTCACAGTTAGTGTTTAATAATAATCAAGTTACTTCATATCAGAAAGTCTCTTTGTATATCTATGTAAATTCATTCTTGAGGAGGTTTTACTTATTATAATAAGTTTTACTTATTTGTGTAATATTTATTGACCATTCAACATTCCTCAAGAATAAGTTTACATAGATATACAAAGAGACTTTCTGATCTGAATTAACTTGACTATTAATGCAGACTAACATTAAAATTATGAACTAACATAGTGACTACACTATGCTCATAAATATCCATACCATACTCTCTTCTCTTCTCTCTAACTTCGCTGCTTATAAGATTTTATAGGCAGTATATGTACTTCTAAAATAGGAGCAGAAGTCAAGGAAATTTACAGCCCGGACTTTAAGGAAGTAGTATCATGATTTCTTGGGTTTTAAACCCATATTATAAAATTAATTCCTTAGGGCTTGAACATATCTAATAGCTGTTAGAAACTATTTGTTGGAAACCGACATTTCTAATTTCATTAAAGGGCTTCATACGGGCTGAATAAATGAGAAAAAAATATAATAAAATAAAGATAAAAATGGTTTCATCGTTTATATTACAAAAAATATAAGCACTTCAGATGAGCATATGCGTGCACAAGGTGATGGTTCCAGATGTGCAACTATCTTCCAACGATAACAATCAAAATGTTTTTTACTAAAAAAATAAAATTTAGTTTGATTTAAAGTAGTAGATAAATGCAAAGTTCACAAATTCCATATGTGTTTAAGAACTATGATTTAAAAAATTAATTAAAACATTTTAATACATTTGTTTGAATACACTTTTAAAATACAAACAAACATATCCATGGGGAATAAAAAACATCAATAATGCGAATGATATAAATTATGAACCAACGTAGTGACTACTCTATGCTCATAACTACAACATTATAGAGGACGTATATTTCTAGTCAACCATTTCCTCATCAATGAAAATTCATAATAAAAACCCTATACCACTACAACCCATGAAGGGTCTTGGGGTCAGTGCGTGGTGAAGACAATACTGTTTCTTGGGAAACGGTTGTGAAGGGAGATTATTTGTCATAGATCATACTCAATTGCTAGATTTGCCCCCTATTTTGCTAGATATTCACCTTTTATAGAGACTGGGTGAGCTCCAGGGGAGAGATATGATTCAATAGGATGCACCAGGACTATCAGCACCAGTGTTTTGCCACTGAGCCAATCCGCTCCCCAAATTCACAATATTCGGCATTTAAAATTTTTTCTTCTTAAACTTCAAGTCTGTTGTTTGTCAACTTTACTAATTGATTGACTGCCAACTTATTTTCTCCTCCAAATAATGTAATAATACATGTACGGCCTAATATCAATCATAAAATACTATTTGATCGACGTTCTTGCTTTGGAGGTATTTACCTCCAATATTGTTCCTCATCCTCTGTTCCGTTATGCCCATTCATTAGAAAGGCCGTTGATCGGTGGCTGTTCCTGAAGATAGGGCTGTCCTGCAAGTCCTGTAAAGAGCGGAAACGGCAGCGGGGAGCTGGAAAGATGCTAAGACGACGGAGCTGACGAGGATATGGAAATGAGACCATTACCTAAGGTCGTGCTCGCCGCGCACGAAAATCGTGAAGGAGTCCAGGGTCCAGCTAGTTTCGCTCCGTCCACTCTTGTATCCCCTCCCCCCCCATCTCTTTATATATTAACTTATTTTATTTTATTAGTTTCAACGATGTCCCCCCTCCTGCGATACTAACTTAAATATTCCTACTTCAATAGAAACTCTACTTTCTTAGTTGAAACAACACTAATAAACAAAGAAAAAATATAATGGGATTATTTCATTTTACACAACTACAATACACGAATCTTCTTGGATTCAGTAGATGGCAAAGACTGTACTGTTTCAAAAACAACGGTTGTGCATGGTGATGATTTGTCCGAAATCACAATCAAGCGACTTTCCCCCCAAATGTAGGTTACACACTTTATTCCGTACTTAAACACCCGTTTTCCACTTCTTTACTTTTTGTTTCTTCTAAGGTTTTTCTCAACGGAAATATAGGCAAATATATACCCGGAGAATAAAAAATATCCCTGAATTTAACAGAGGGTATGGAATAACCTTCTACTGCTGAGGCTCCCAGCTATTTTACACTGCTGTGTTTTACCTCGAAAATATCAAGATATAATTGGGCTAATTTTTTATAGAGCAACTTAGAATATCAGTCTGGACAGCAACACGATAGTATCATAAGGATGCTTATATACAAAATATAGTAAGATTTGTTATGGACCCTATGGAATCTACAAAACCTTCTACTAAAAATTAAGAATCTTTGAATTTGGGGGAAAACCTGGTAGTTGGGGGTTATTTCGGATCTTGTTGTACATTCTTGTCTTTGAAGTAGTACAGTCTCTACCATGTACTGAACCCAAGATGCTTAATGTGGTGTAGTGGCACTATTTATTTTTTTGGTCAAAATAAAATAATTCCAAAATATTTGTTCATTGCCCATGAGAGTCGTTTTAGTAAGGACGATTATATCATTATTTTGCATATGCATGCATCGTTATACTATTTTTCCAGTTTTCTATCGAACTGTACAATGGTACTTCTTTACTTTTTTTTTTTAAATAAGTTTTTTTCTCAACGGCAATTCCAACAAATATATTCTTTGTAATAAAAATATTCCTTAATTCTCTCCCAACTGAAGAATATGGTAAAAAACACCCTCTACCGTCGATGGAGAATATTTCATGTCGATTATACTAAAATTTAAATTTTAATAATTTCTTTTAGAGCATCCTAGTTGAGTTTGCAAACCAGCATGATAGTGGCATAAATGTTCTTAAACTATAGTCTGGGAACTTAGGTACCTTAAATTTGAGGAAAACCCAGGCGGTTGAGCGTTTTTCGGATATGTCACCTCGCTGTACATTTACTGTCTTTGAAGCAGTACAGTCTCCACCAGGCACTAAACCCAACAAGTTTTATGGGGTATAGTTTTTTGATCAAAATATGTTTTCACTGTTCATAAGCGTCGTTTAAAAAAAAGAAGATTAGATAGTGATAATTTTGCGTATATATGCATCGTTATACTATTCTTCATATTACAGTTTTCTGCCGAACTAGTGCCCGAGGATTCTGTAAAATGGTGAATAGGATAAACGCTATACATTCTACTAATAGAATCCAACTGGTTCTAGTATCAGATTGATTAAGTGACCTAATCTCCGTAATTGGGCGGACAGTTGTCGAGCAGATTGCGGAGACGCAAGTAGTGGTTGTCAAAGGTTGGGATTAGTGGTTGAAGGGCTGCGATACAGGAATCTAGGGTGCGCACGCACCGCGGTAATGATCCCTTCTCTTGAAAATACTTTTCTCGGATCCCTAGAACCGCATTAGGCCCTCATTCCGAGAAAGAGCGTCCCTAATTGGTCCGCCTGCTGCTCATCGCGGGGGCTCGGGGCTCCCGATTGGTTCGCCTTAACCTGAGCCCATTCGGTCGAGTATCGAGTGTGACAAAATGGCTACTCATGCAAATGAGCGAAACCTTTAGGGAATGGTGATGTTCTTTGGCAGTTTTATATTACACTAGAACCAAATCACCAAGTTGGGATATACATTCGCTCTGTTAAATTCGAATTCGTTAATGTTTCGAAATTGAAAAATAACAAGGGGGAAATGAAATATATGAAAATCCACGCTTGTATTTCATTTTTTTTTCATTATATTTCATGCCAATCTATTCCGTCTGTTTCGTGACAGCTGGTTTAAAATTAATTTTCTCTTTGTTTTCAGTCCTGGTAATATGACCTAAAAGTTCCGTTGGAACGTTACTCCGTATTAAGAAACATTAGTTTATTTGTGTCCAATTGTATGACAGCACAGTCACAAACCGACGTTACTGTATTTCAAATTTACTGCATTTCCACATTACTCTACTTTGAATTGCCAATTCTACATACCTCTAAGGCAGCAGAATGAGACAGCTGGATTAAATGGAAACGTAACAAAAATCAATAACAAGTGATGACATTATAGGACAATAGTTTGAATTCGTTTTTCCTCCGTTGTCAAACAACGAAGTTAATAAAGGAATCAAAACAAAAGATCATAGTTCAGGATCCATGGTCCATTTTTGCACTTGATTACTATCAAGCTGAATCTTCGTGAATAGCTTCGTTTCGATAAGACGGCCAACAATTTCCTGTGCGAAAATTCTCGATTGTGGTGGCTAACAGAGGTAGCAAGGATAAAATATGTCGATTTGATGATTCTCAAAAATTTATTACTAACTGGGTTTTTTTTTGTCAAATCTCAAGATAATTATCTAATTTATTTGAAAAAATATTTGTCCTACAAAATGTATGGTTTCATCAAAGAGTCCTCTCCTTCCAACATGCATCGATAACGAGGGGACTCTTTGATCAAACCATACATTTTGTAGGTCAAATATTTTTTCAAATAATTTAGATAATTATCTTAAGATTTAACAAACAAAAACCCAGTTAGTAATAAATTTTTCAGAATCAACAATCGACATATTTTATCCTTGCTACCTCTGTTAGCTAGCGCAATCGAGAATTTTCGCACAGGAAATTGATGGGCGTCTCATCGAAACGAAGCTATTCACGAAGATTCAGCTTGATAGTAATCAAGTGCAAAACTGTGAATTTATGTGAAATGTGAATTCATGTCAACAAGCTGTCAATGTGGACACCATTAAATAAAATCCAGAAAACACCATTAATATACACCATTACTTATATTAATCTGTACAAATACAACCCATCAACCCATACAAGTTCAGTTCGTAGTAGAGACCGTATTTATAGGTCAACTAGTGCCTCGATTAGTCCTAAGTGTGGTTCGATATTCTGACTGAAGCAAGAAATCCAATTGCAAGAATAATGGAGGTGCTTGTTGATCATCACTGCGATCCCATACGTATAGCATAAACATTATGTAGGATGCGCGTCTAACATCACTTTCCTGTATCTTTAATAATAATGATGATAAGAATGAATTTATTTTGTCATGGACTTTGAAAGTGCAGCAAGGAGTACCAATCGTCCTCACTACGGTCCTGCCTAGTTGGAACGAAGAACAACCTGAATAGAGGCTGGGAACCCCAGCTACCAGCTCGCCATGTTAACACTTTCCCATTCTCAGAGGAAGGCCTAGTTTTCGGCCTGGCTATTTGAAAGTGAGTTGCTTTAGATCTCCATGACGTCCCAATTCCCTCTTCGAAGCTTCGCGTAGGGTTAATGGGACGTGGCACCATTATAGTTCCTCAATGGGCCGTCTTCAGCTTTGCGGTGCTGGCAGCCGGTCGTTTCGTTAGCATAATAACACTTAGTTCTTTCGATTTCGCTGGAAAACAGTACATTACAATCCCTCTAATCATTTTATTGTTTTTAATACATAATTAATAAAAAAGTTAATAAGTACTGATCCCCTTGATAAGATTGCGTCAATAACGATCTTACGGACTTGGATTTGGGCGGTAATTTTTAAACCATTAACACGTTGGCGCACACTTTTAATTTGACGATCGTCCTCAGAAACACATTTTTCAACTGCATGAACTGAAATGTACTAAACATTTGTTACGACTACCGAACGTTATCGCCGTCGTGAACGACTATTATAGCTGTCATTTGTCTCTATTTCACCAAATTTTGCGAAGCGGTAATGCATGAGAAAAATCAAAAAAGGGCAATTAATATGCTGTCTGGGAACCCCGATGGAACAATTTTTTTTCGATGTATTACTCAATAATTAACAAGTGTGTTCGTCAGTACACTTCGTACTAGCGCTGTTGTTTTTTTATTGATTAAAATGTGCACGACGGCTATAGCCGTGGTTCACTACATATCGCCAAAAATCAGGCGCCTATAGCCGTCATTTGCTGCAACGTGTTAATGAACAAAAACAAGTATTTTTAATTTCCAGAAGGCAATGAAAAATATGCTATCAAAAAGAGAACATTAAATAAGGGTCGTCAGTGGTGTTACAGTTAACAACCTACAATGTCCAAGATTGGGGGTGCGAGGCCCGTCAAGTGACCTTAGGATCTTTTAAAGGGAGTAAAACATTCTTGGTTATAACGTCCTTAGGAGGGGGCATAAAATAGGAGCCCGAGCCTGTGCGATGTCAGGTCTCGTTAAAGATCTCTATCCTAATTATATCTGGTAGGCAGCATTTAGGACTCCTACTGCGTTAGATTAGCTATATCAGTATAAAGTGGCGATTATCAATAAACAAATAACATTAAATAAAAATACTAGAAAAAACAAATAGATATGGAAGAAAATCGAGCAATTCGCTTCACACCAATGCAACGCTGAATGCAATACCGTATGCAATTTCCGTTCTAAATCGATTTAGTTTTTCTCTAGAACTGATAACTGGAAAAATCGGTTAATCGAGGTTAGAGTAAAACGTAAATCTTATATGTACTTGAACTATTTTGGAAACCATGATAACAGTAATATTCGAAAATAGTTTGGAATCGTAGATCTGAAAAAAAAATTGTTCTTTCTTAGCTCCTTGGTATATTTATTTAAAATTATTATTATGTCTATAAAAAATTGTTTCTTCAATGAGAATTATTTGTTGAAAAAAATGATTATTACTTAAATAGTATATATTGCGTAATTATATTTCATATTGTTGATGACCGCAAAAGTGGTGATATCCAAGATTAAGGAAGTCATATATTTTTTAAATTTATTTTTGATTTTTTAAATTATTTTTATTTTTTAAAACTATTTCTTTGTATTATCTTTCATCCAGGATTACTAATTCAATGTCATAAGCTTGCTCAGTATGCTGTTTCAGGGTATGCACGAACATAGTATTGTGGAATCCATCTTTATTACACAGTCGTATGTGAGGTCTTAGAATATTCATTTCCTTCTCTAGGAGTATAACATATTTTTATAAAAAGTATAAAATTCAACACAAGTTGAACAAATGTAAGCTTCTTAATATATAAAAATTCCTCGTTAGTAAGTGGCTGGGTAACTGTGTCACCTTATGCGTATGCTTATGATGATTGTTATAATATAATAAAACATCATTTGCATTACAATTACACTATTAAACAGGTTAATTAATAATATACTTGGAATTACTTATGGAAGCAAACACTGAAACACCAATACTTAAATCCAGACACGTTCCTCGAGATAATGAGAGAGAAATGGCAGTCTCCGAGACTCATAATTCATTTGATCTCGTGTGTCCAGGGACTCGATCGAGAAACGGTTCATTAAACAAAAAATGAATGGTCTGCTTACAAAATTAGTATACCTTCCTTAATGGATAAGTTAATGAAGGTAAAAAACCGAATATCACGCATCCATTAGGTAGCGAAGAGATAAAGGCTAGCAGTATTTCTGCAAAGATTTAAGAAAGGTCCGCTATCTAAAACGAGGAATAATCGGGAGGATAACATAAGAAGCGGTGACCCGAGGATATCTTCATTCAGACTCCTCCTCAATGGCACAAGGAACCAGTTTCTTCTCAAGCTCTCTCGTCTTTCTTTCTTTTTTATTTTTTATATAGATGTTTCATTTTTTTTTTATATTTCTTTATATGTTTTGATCAGCCCAGCAAAGATATCGTCAAGATTTGGGGGTCTAATACAGTCATTTTTACCATAGTAAAAACATTCTATAGTCCTAATGTTTCCCTATTATGCTCTATTAAACGTTTTTTTAAATAATGTAAGTTTTTCATCATTCTGAGACTTTAGAATAATAATACAAAAATAATTAAATAAAATCCATCAATTAACAAGTTTTAATAGGATAACTGAACAACAACGTTTAAAACAAAAACAAATGTGGAGTTAGCAACTAAATGCTCGAATACAAATATCCATATTCAAGAAATTTTGTTTGAAAGTAGTGAATAAGAGTAACACCCTCTATGTATATCTTAATTATATTTTGTTCACATACGAGCCGTTCAATGAACAAATTGATTAACTCCATAAAACAAAAGTGAAGAAATGCGAGAAAATAGTGTGCATTGTTTTTTTTAAACTATTCTTTTTGGACCTTTATAGCTAGATAAAATTCATCATTTAGCGCTTGCTAGTGCATTTAAATGGTATTGTTGCAACGATTTCCATTAGAGAGTTAATCAAAATGACCTCTGAAAAAAATTATTCATTATTCAGTGGCCAAAACATTTTTGTCGTTAAATGGTGGTAACCTTTATTGTTTGGGAAAGATATTATCAATATAAAAAGTTATGACTATACCAACTGCTTTTACACTTAAATTTAAGATTTTTGAAAAAGTAGAGTTAGTCAATTTGTCCAGTGAACGGCTCATATGTTATTCTAAAGGGTTTAATAATGTTATTCTGGGACCTGGTCACAGAATAAAATTATTTTTCTATTCTATTATACGTAGTGGGCAAGTCAAGCCTAAAATTATCATTTTTATGATTTGTAAAATACCTAAATTTTTAAATCTCTTATGGTACTAATAATTGATTGATAACGTCAGGGTTTTTAACTTCTTGTTTCTTTAATGTAACTAAGTAATAAACACCAACCCCTCGCTGTATTTATTGAAATGAAATGTACAGGATATTCAAACTTCATGCAGAATAATCGTAGATGCAATCAAGATCCACCGTTTGAATTCATATTAACTGACAAAATAAGACGGAATATTATTTGGGTTTCAGCAGACAGATGAAATTTTAAAAGAGGGAGTACGAGAAGCAGCCCGGAGGAAGAGAGACGAAAGACGTGGAAGATATTAAGAGGACCCGACCCGGCCACCCAAAGACATCTTTTTTATCAATGGCGGCGATTATGGCTTCCCATTTAGGGCCTCCTTACTCCTCGGAGACTTTAACGATCTCGTTTTCGCCACTTCTTCTCTCTCAATTTAATAATAATACGTCTTAAGGAATAAAGATATACCTGTATTTCCCACATTATCAGCTATGTATCAAAATAAAAATCTGTACCACTACAACCCATGAAGTGTCTTGTGATCATTACATGGTAGTGATGTTTCTAGGACAACGGTAGTGCAGAGAAGTGGTTTTTCTATCTCGCTCATCCGCTAGATGTTCCCCCAATTATGGTTAACTACTATACAGAGACTGGGTGAGACCTGGGAGGGTCCACAGGCTATTAAATAATTTATCTGCCACAGTCTTATTCGCAAAAATATCTAAATCATAAACATTATTACACTGGCCCAACATAGTATTATTAATCAAAATGGTGTTGATTTCCAAAAGTCAGAAAAATTAAATAGAGAAAAAATTACAAGGAGTGGAAACATAAAAACATTAAAAATTCAGACCTTCAAACTAGAGACCAGAATCATTATTATGCAGATATAGACAAAAAATATAATAATTATTACGATATAATTAAAGCAAATTGGTCGATAAGAACTGATTACTAGGTAGATTCTAATATAGGTAAATAACGAGTAATTGGAAATTATATACAATTATTTAAGATTTATGACGATGTGATAATGAAAATTGATTGTATACTGTGAATTGTTATCCGGTATAATTTTCACTAATCAAACTATTTAAAAAAATGTTATGTACATGAATAGGAAATTTTTTATAGGTTTTCCCCCAATTGAGGGTACCCACTTTAGAGAGGCTGGGTGAGCTGCAGAAGGGCATGCAGATCTCACAGGGTTCATCATTCATCTTTTTACTGATTAAATGATTTGTCAGTCACAGCCAGATTCTAATCCATGATCTTCAGGACAGTAGCTAGGCGCTCTACATATTGAGCTAGAATGCTCCCTTTATCGGCTGCATTAATTTCAACATATATTATACATTAATTTGTTTTTATTCTATAAATAAACGACAAACAATATTCATCAATTAATAACTTCTATGAATGAGATAGGAACATTAAAAAATAAACTGATACTTTTGCAAAATGGAAATAAAAACAATTACAACCTTGGAAGTTCTTTTTCAAAGTACTTATATCGGAAAACTCTTTTCAAATAACGATTTGTGTACTGGAAGGAAAAAATGGGCACATCTACAGAAAAGGACCGTATTGTCTGCTAGAATCAGGAACATTTGAAATTAATATACTATTTTCTTCCTAAATCTATATCCCATTGCTCTATCAAACAAAGCTATGTGTGCAGCTTGAGGAGTTTGAATTGTATACCAAATAAAGACTGTTAATATTTTTAATATAGGCACAGTACAATAAAATAAGATTTGCTTACTGTGTGTTATCTTTGACTACACCCCCTGAACAATTCAATCCATTATTAGAACTATCCAGTCAACTATTTTTCATGTAAATGTTAACATTTTCGGGGAATAGAAAGCAGATGCAGTGTTACGAGAACAAAAGCCGAAAAATAACGAAGAACATTATTCTTCACCTACAAACAACGTTGTTCCAGATGAGTTGTGCAAGTAATGCCAGTTATCTAGAGCGTTGAGAAGAAGTCTGAGAAAAAAATTAAAATGAAGAAGGAAATTATGAATTATTTTTATCTTTCTTTCAATCCCTAAATAGGGAGCGAGGTAGCTGAGTGTGTAGAAAGCTAAGCGGCCATGCTGCAGATCCTGGGTTCGAATCCTGCAGTAGCAGATAAATTACTTAATCTACGCCATGGACCTTGGATGCAGATAAATAACAGCCATGGACGGATTCTGAGGGATCTACAGGTGCTCATTCGGCAAACCTAGCCACTATGCAGTTTTATATAAAGACGCTTAGTTGGCGTCAAGCATGATCTCGAACCACTTCCACGCACAACCGTTATCCCTGAAATAGTGCAGTATCTACCAAGTACTGAAACTAAGAACCTTCAAGGGTTATATTGGTACACTTTTTTTTTTTTTAATTATTAAATATATAGAAAAAAACGTCGAAGTGAATCAACTCGTTATGCCAATCGACTAGTTTTTATGAATAAATATAATAAATTCTTTATTTATTCTGAGACAAGTCCCTTTAGAATAGCAATACAGGTTTCTATAAAGGGTATTATTATGTCTTATTAGATGAGAAATAATTAATGAGAAAAAAAACTGCGAATTACCTCCAGTGATAACATTAAAAAAACAACAAAAAAAACAAACAGAGTACAAGAAATAAAAAATAACAGAAATAATATTAAAATGATTATTATATAGAGAAACAATAGATAATTACATATGAAACAAAAACATTAACTAATATAACTTGTTTTTAAAAATATCTAACCATTTTAGTCGGTTTTTATACATCAAGGTTTTGATCGAGATCAAAAATTCAAGTAAAAAGAAGTTTATTGGTTATATGCCAATATTTGCTTTAGCATTATTTTTCATTCTAACTTTTCTTTTAGATTATTATATAATAATCTATACTATAGAGGGTATGAGCCATAAAACTAAAAAAAAATCCGAATTAAGAAGTTTTTGGTTTAATCCTTTATTCCTCGTGGATGTTAAAAATCCCTTTTAAAATTTATTTGTGTTTGAACCATTTTTCTTAACTTTAACCATTTCCTGTAAATCTATTTGGAATCAGATATTTTACGAATTATATTTCCCTTTCTTAGTCATCCGTGATTTCATCCCTAGTTTCTGTTTCCCATAAATAGTTTGTTTTTGAGAATATGCTTTATTAAAAGCACTTAATGATTTACTGTGTTGTATTGTGTTTTAACATTTATGAACTAAAAAGTAACCATGAATTAAATGGAATTAATGTTCTTTGCTATGATATTAACACTTTTCTATTTTATTATTTGATCTCGTTTGGTGATTAAAGGTTTTTTTGTTTTCATAATAAGAATATACAAAAAATATTGAGGTTTTAAAGTTTTTAACCCACCCCATCAAATGTTAACGAATTACAATAAAGAAACATACAATGTGCCATCGCAGAGGTATCAGATTATGAAAGCATAAGAGAAACTTACTTTCGATTCCATATATTTTGGCCTGAGAAGGTATGATTGCTACAAAATAAAATGCGTATTCATATCTCGACTTCTGTAGGCCTCCCAGAAACCATGAACAAGGATATGCGAATCATCGAAGAGAAAGATCAGAGAGTAAGAGGAGAGAGATTGGATGGTAACGATGCCTAGAACTGTGTAGGAAAGAGACGCATTAAAAAAAAAGTAACCTCAATAGAAATAGATAAAAAAGGCAAAGCAGTCTGTCCCATTCCGAGAAGGTTTTCTCTCGGACGCGACAGGATCGGAGGAGAAACCAGCCGAGGATCAGACTCGCCTTCCGGATCCACATTTGAAGGTATCCATCCGGAGCGGTGGGTCCTCTGACATACATAGGTCGTCGGGGCTTTCCATCCCTACCCGATCGAGAAAAGTGCGACATAACGTCGGCTCTTTCTTGCCTAACGGTTAGTTATCGAACAGCAAGTTTAAGCAGTTAAGGTAAGGTTAACGAAAAGCTAAAAAACGTACTAGAGGATATTCTAGCCCAATATGTGGAGTAATGTACACCTATCGTCTAAGAGGCCTAAAAGAAATTTGATATTGCGAACTTATTTTCATCAACTTGGATTTAAAGAAAATTCAAATATACTATCACAATCCTCAATTTGTTCGTTATATTTTTTAAAAAAATGTTATAAAAATTCATTTGGACCAGCTGTTAACCAAACTAATTTATCTGCTACAGCCGGATTTGAACCCGGGTTATAACAGTATCCGTTTATAATTATTCTAGTTCTCTCTGAATTTTCTTACACCATAAATTACTAACAAGATACATTACTAAAATATTTAACTAATATACTCAAATCCTATTATAAAAATCCATAATAAAATAATCACTCTAACATAATTTTAAATGACAAAAATGGGAGACCGTCAATTAGCAATGAAAATTACAACAAAATTGCATATTTTTATAAAGTACTAAATTTATTTTTATAATTATTCTAATTATTTTCTCTTCAAAATAAAAATGTTTAAAATTAAATAACTAACTAATGAATTAGAAATAGTAATATGACATATGTCAACAAGTTCCTAAAATTAAAGTAATGTTCAAAGAACATTCATTCTCGTGTATACATCGCAAAATTTGCGAGAGCACGGGGACATGGGATCAGATAAGAGAAAAGATTTGTCCCCGGCTGGTATCAACTCCGGTAGCTTAGTTGGTAGAGTCCTGTCACGGTAAGACAGAGGACCCGGGTTCGAATCCCGGCCGGTGGCATATCTTTTCTCTTCAAAGTACAAATATTTAAATTTATTTTTGTTTTAACCAATCGGCGAAGAGCTATGATTTTCTATACTGACGTTAACCGAAAATGCAATCCCCGTTTTGGACATCATGGTTTACTAATATTCATTGTCCTGGAATAGGAATATCGAGTAGAGAGATTGGTAGCTTTAGATCTTCTGTTGAATTGTCATTGGTTTCTATTAATTCAGACTCAATAATAGGTTTCTGTAACTATTCAGGAAAACATACAGCTCGGATAGGTGTAATGCGGCATGGTATAACTGTCGCGCCGGGTGAAGTCAGAGGGCAATTTTTTAGGTTTATCATTGTTTGGACGGCCCCCAAGCGCATTTGCGAACATGAAGCTTCTTATGTTTAAACCCAGCTTGAGATGATTGAAATAATGATCAATGGGGATTCTACGGCACAAACATAGAATGAACAAGAATTGTTGGCAACCTATAGAATGAACAAGAAAATGTTAATGCGTAATCTAGAAATCATGGAGAGAAAAATATTGGAACAGATAAGAGAAGAGACCATTATGGACTACCCCACCATGAACTCTACCCGCACATAGAGAAAATTACAGATCCAATGAGAAAACGGAGAACTCAGTTCTATGGAAGCCTAAAATGAGCGGACACAAAAAGGATATTCACATGTATTAAGAGCTGAAAATGAGCAATTCGTGGATTGAGGAAACTGAAAAGAACATAGAAGAGCTCGAGGTCTCTCCGGATAGTATTGAAGGACATTCTTCACTTAGGATGGAACTTCGGAATGCTCCGAGTTTTCAAGAAAGACCAAAAAAAAAGCAATTTGGACGGAAGAGAAGGAAAAAACACGGTATATTGTAGATACATAGTTGCCATAGTTGAAAAAGACTTAGTCCATAGTGGTTCGGTCGTAACAAAAGAATTAAATAAATAAAAAAAAAGGTAGAAACTCAGTGGGGGTAACTCCGTGTGTAGAGTGCAGAGTTGCTACAATGTTTTCTTCATTAAGGATTGTCATGGAAATAAACCCAAATTGGCTTGGATAAATGACATAAAGCAACATTTCATACTACTTATGCCTTCATTTTTTTTTAATGTTATTATAAGCATGTCTTTCGAAATTAAATTTATCAAGATCTGATATGACCCGCGTAACGCGAAACAGGGAACATGTTCCCACATATTATCACACTTATCCCAAACAATGCACCTAACATTTTGCTACTTAGAACTAATTCAGTCTTGAGATACTTGAGCCTTGAACACAAAGAAGGTCGTGGAAGATGATGTTCTATTCTGTCATAGATGTTCTCTGGGCTCAGTGGAAAAAAATCCAAGAGACGCTGTTCAAAAACTGGCAGGGAAACTCTGAGTCAGCAAATCAACTGTCGATGACCATCTTAAGGCGATTGGGAAAGTGAAAAAGCTTGAAAGTATTTTCAGTTTCACACTTGAGAGTATCGAGTTAAACGAATGCAAAAAAAATCAGCGGTTTGAATTTGTACAAAAATTCTTTATCCCAGACTACATTGATATACTCTGGCCGAGTTTAAACTTGAAAATAATGCGAATATCACGCTTTGACATCTTAGTTGATATCTTGTTCGCTTAGATTTGTCTTCGACGCCCCGAGGAGGTCTCATGTGTCCCGCTTTTACGCTGAGGTAAAGTGGCTTTTCCCCTCTATCCGTAGACTTTACTTCCTTGGTTCTTTCTTTTATCAAACTATCAACTTTCAACATCCATCTTATATTTGATCGATTGATGAACTACTGTAAATATTCCTCACTCATAATGATATCATTTTTTATTTTTTTATTTTATTATTAGATGCTATTATTTATTCACTTATTTTTTCATAAGCTTATTTCTTTTTATTGTAAATTTGTCTGTTTTTTAATTTTAATTTTGTATCACATTTTCTGATTTTCTACCAAAACATACCTGTTTAGTTATTTACTTTCAGGATATTATGTAATTATTGTTTTATTTTGATGTAGGCCTTTGGCCAGATATATATTTATTTAACTTTGTTCATCTTTGTTGTTCTAAAGGGACCTGGTCCCAGAATAAAATTATTTTTCTATTCTATTCTAGTAAAGAAAATATAAAGTCATGCACTATTTTCTGGTATTATATACATCCATATTTATCTCTAGTACTTCTATAGATAGATTAAACTACCTAATGTTTACTCCAATGGTACAACCTATTATACCTTGAATTATTATCAATTAGAAACGAAACTTTTCAAAGAGTTTTTCGACGGCTCCAAAAGAGATGGATATAAAATATTAAACTGAAAGACAAGAGAGCAGCCGGCCTGGATACATAGATTAGCGGCAGATTATATATAATCATGAGATATAAAGGAGGGGGGAGGTTGGGGGGGATCTTCAGATATGTAAACGGGCCCGCCGCCCTTCTCATCAAACTGATAATTTATTTGAAGCGCTCCGTCTTGCGGTCGTTATAGCCAGCCTCGGCCGCGCTGCGCCCGGTTGCGATTTCAGCACTCCTGTAGCGGGGCGAGAAAAAACATTGTGCTGCTGAGTACTTTTAATAATGATTCTCTTTATTATAACAGAAGCATAGCATGCAACGGGACATCGGGAAAACGAGGGATACATGAAATACATCAATCGCAAATTCCATATTTCTATTCATCTTTATACATAGTAACAATTTCTACAGTTTTCAAATATCATTACAGTTATAATACCAAAGTATTATAATTGATAGCCTGTACATATACAAAATTTACTGTACTAGGTGGACCATTCTTTATATTATAATGTTATTTTTATTGCTCCCGTCATCATATAGCATCAAGGTTCATGGTCATTACAAAAGACAAATACACAATTCTGCTAATGCTGACACCATCTTTAGAAGACACAAAGAAGCTGGATGAGAAATATCCTACATTAAGGACTCTAAAACACGACCTGAAAAAGGTGATGTCATTAACCTTCCTAATACCTAATAAAATTTATCTTTCCATAACACCTTTCCGTTTTATTTATGTATATTTAATGGAGGGTCTTGGGTTCAGATCATGTTAGAGACTCCGATTTTGGACTACGATTTTGCAGAGAGTTGATTTGTTCTAGATCACGCTCGACCACCAGATTATTCCTCCTATTTTGTGCAACCATAATTTAGAGGCTGGGTGTACCTCAGGAGGGTCCTAGATCTCATAGGGTCCGTCTCCAGGCGCTAACGAATTAAGTAAAAGTCTTGCCAGCAGTGGGATTTGAACCAGGATTTTCGTCATAGCAAGTAAGTGCTTGTAAAAAATACTAAATAGGCAAAACTTTGGATTCAACTTCCACACAGCTACTCCTGCTTCTTAGTCTGCGATAAGAAATTCCTGAAGTTATGATTGGCATGAAAATTGAAACTTTTGGGGATGCAAGCACGTATGCCATGGGATATAAGGAGCCTACTTGCTAAGATTCCATTGACATCGGGCACCTGGAAAAAGGGGACATGAAGGAAGAAAGAGCCCGCGTGCAGGCGAACTGTGACCCCGGGCCAACTTCTTCCTTGTAGCGGCCTAACAGCCTGACCCATTTGTTTAGTCAGTGTTCTTTCATTCATGGCCAGTATTTGTAGGAGGTGTAAGTACCGAGAACATAAGCCAAAAACGTTAGTTTATTTAGTTAATATCACTTTATGGTGCTATGGCTATGGCTAATGTGACGATGCTACATTGGGAGTCCTAAATTTTGCCTATCCAGATAAAATTAGGATGAGGATCTTTAAGGAGGTTCGGGACTCCCAATTTAAGTCCCTTCCGGAAAACACAATTGCCAAGGTTTTACTTCCTTTAAAAAAATCGTGGGGCCTACTGCAGGCCTCCAAACCCGTGATCTTGGGCATAGAAAAAAAAAGTTTTCCAAGCCCATATTTAATCGGGATAGGAACAACCAAAATTTAAAAAATGAACAGTTAAATTATATACATAATATATTACTATCATTTTATTAATACATATTATTTTAGGCTGGACAAAAATTCTATAATATAAAATGAACGTAACAAGAGTACTATGAAGTCCTAAAAGAAATTATATCATCCTGGATTGCCTCTACTTAAACAATATTCCACTAGGATGTTTATCAGACTGCAAGTTAAATAAACGTCAATATAATTCAAATTTAATTTTACGCTCTAATATACATTAACGATTCACAGTTAGAAAAAAATTAACATTTTTGGTCACACTGAAGCTGTTTAGGTAGGATCACTGCCTTCTTAGGTAAGATACACTTTGTGTATAAAAAAATATACTTAAAACTACTGGGGGGTACACCCCTCTTTTTACAAATTATACAACGTGTTTTCGTACTTGCTGCGAAATAAAAAAAATATTAAATTAAAACAATCACTTTCAAGCTTAATATACTCTCATCACGTCTATATTTCAAAAATGGCTTGAACGATTTGGTCCAAGAGTGGAGAGACGTTATAGATTCACGTTAATGAGAATCAGTCTGTGCTCTCCACTAATTTCCTTACACATACGCAAACGTATTTTTCATGGCACGATTATATTTTAAAAATGGTTCATTTGGTAGATTTTGATCTTAGGCGATAAATCATTGGGGCTAAAATTTTACGTAAGTTTGGAACGAAACGGAAAATTGAATAAATAGCGAAAATTGAATGAATAAAATTCGCATTCAGAAAAAGGCGCAGGATAGTTCACGGAGCCGGCATGGCAAGTTCCCCCTCCAATGGTAGCCTTGCTTTCTCCTATTTACTGAACCTACCCTAGCTACCAAAGCATAGCTTTTAAACATTCATATCCTAACCTTCCACCATTTCTTCTCAAACTAATAGTCAATTCCTAAGAATAACGCCAATAGGTAGCTAATAAAACTACATAAAAATGCATGTTTCAAAATTTATATGGCTGATTTCCCCAAAATATTGCTATTTTAAGTAAAATGAACATTATTCCAGGTGACTTCAACACTTACTCGGCAAAAGTTCTAAGCTCCCAATTAAATACAAAAAACTCATTTTCACGACTATATAAGACTTATTTGGACTTACGGAGTAGAGCTTTGGGGATCCACTAAGCCATCGAATTCCTCTCGTATCCCATCCGTAGAATTGAAAATGATACGTAAAATCCTAAATGCTCCATAATCACTTTAATGTTCCATTTGTTACTGATTTATCTCGAACCCTATATCAATCTTTTCATGACAAACTTTATTCCCATTCGATCTCATTAGTTTCAAACATAGCTAATTCTTTAATTTCAATAATTCTCCGATTTATGGAGTTTGATAGGATGATGGCCTCGTGGGCTTCTATGTTGAATTTTTTATTCGAGTACTACCAGAGGGTAGTTTCACTACTTGTCTTAATCTCATTCCATTACATGCCATTCATTCTATTTATGTATACATATTGAATTATTATAAGACAGTTGTAAATTTCAATAAATAAATCATTAGCTCAGTTTGTAGTGCGTCGAAGAACTAATATGTTGGTATGGAGCTGGAGCCACCAGCTATGCAGATTTATATATTCAGTTATCAGACTAATGGGACTGCAGACCCTTCCATGACTAACCCGGGTCAATTAATGGTGGGAAAACCTGGGGGTTGAGCGTTATCTCGACCAAATCATATCCCTCCACATCAACTGGCTTAGAAACAGTGGAGTTTACCGAGACCTTTCATATGTTGTACAGGTATAGGTTTTTGTTTGTTTTTATTAACTCAAGAAGGCGATTAAATACTACTTACAAGTCAGGTTTATTTTCCAACCCAATGAAGGAGTGAATGCATAGTCTAAAAAAACTGGTTTGATTCCAGGGGAATGATGTATTTATTTAACACCAATATAATAAGATCTATTAGTGAAAAAGTGTTTGAATTTAGTTACATATTAATTATCTGTTGACGGATGATTCGATTCAATGTTAGCAGGTAAAAGAAATTCTCGTACGCCTCTGCCCTTATTCGATTTCATTGAGCTAAAATGTGAATGGAATGAACTGGTCCCGTAAAAACGGGTCCGTCCAAAGGAAAAAACAAAAAAGGAGAGATTCTCATACCAATTTATAATTCAATTAAAATCGATGTAAATGCCTTGCAGAATGCCGGCCGGGAGATAGTTGCGATACTCTGAGGAACGTGAGCAAAAAGTCAAAAGGGGTCGGAATAAAAAGGAAATGATCCAGTTTTGAGAGGGACATGTGTAATGGGGATTGATACAATGCTGCCAACCTCGAGGGCTCGGATTCCCGAAACTAATTGGAAGGGAGTGTTGGGATAAATATCCCTGCCGGGGTCGCCTCTCCCGCTAGGTGAAAGGTCTCCCGTTCTTTTTTTCTTCCGGTCTCTCCTGTGGGAACCGATCCTGGGGCTTATCGGTCCTCTCGGCTCGCTTCTTTGTCTTCGGCTAGGGTATCCCTCGGCCTCCGCCGTGAGGTTGTGTCTGGCAGGGTGAGAGAAGGGGAGGGATGTCATAGTTCGTGATGTTTCCATCGGTTCTTTGGCATAGGGATGTCAGAATTGGGCATAGAGGATTTGACCCACGAATACCTGATGACAAGTTGAGGTCGAGCACACTGTACACTGTTTATAGCGATACAGTCCATCGTATCTAGAAGTGGTCTAGGAACATTAATGAGGTGGAAAGTTTTGGCATACAGAATCTGTATCAAAACAACCCATGAGGTGTCTTGGGTTCGTTACTTGATAAATACTATACTGTTTCTTGGAGAACTTTTGTGCTGGGAAGCCGTAATATGTCTGATATCACGCTAAGCCGCCACACAGTGTTTCGATTAGAAGGAGCTAGCTGGAGAAAATCCATGTCAAAATTCTAAGATTTTTTATTGGAATATTGTAAACGATTGTTCAAAATCAAGAAATCCAATATTTGTTTATGCCTGGCACACTTCATCTCATCAGTAATAGAGTCAAAATATACTAAATCAGTTGTATTCAAAGCTTCATTTCAACAGCACAAAATTATAATGTAACTAATTTTAAATGACCGAATACATTTTTTTATTCTCTTTATTTCCAGATTGGCTATTCCTAGCCTTACATGTTTTTTTTAATAATGAATTTTAAACTTTAACACAAGGTGAAAGTGTGGGTTTCGTCTCATGCAAGAGACACCCCTAACTGTAATCAATTGTTGAATATCGATAATATATGTACTCATATGTGCTATTTTTTTCCAATTAAAAAATCTTCTGATAATCTAAATGTATCAATTTTTATTTTTAAATGCATGATGTATTTTTCCTCATTTTCAAACTTTCAAGATATGGGAATGACTTGTATCCGGTTGCATCCGGGATAATTTTTTTATATTTCATAGCTGCATCTCTCCCATTAATAATAAGATGCATTATAGCCTGTACACTCGAGTACTGTACACATTTTTTTCAGAGTACTTTATTTCGAGAAGATATTTTGTTAAAGAATGTTTGATCCACTCACTCAGAGGAAGAAAGAAACTCTTATTTCATAGAGTTTCTTTCGAACAAAATTAATTTTGAAAACATTACAGAGGACTCTGAAAGGAAAATAAAAATGATTTTGGCAAGCAATTCTTCCAATTTATTATATATCTTATTTAGCACTTATTTACCACGAAACAACTTTAATTAGTTTTATGATTACAATTTTTGGATGGATGAATGATGAGCAGTAGTATATGTGTGTAAGGGAGTATATACACACACACATTTATTTTTAAAATAATTATAGTTTTTTTGTTTCTTTAATTTCTTAAATTATTTTGTTGTTGTTTTATTTAATTCATTATCGCGAGCTAACTCCTAATTTATATTCATTAATGTTTTATTTTTATTTATTAATTAAATTGTAATTGTATTCTACTCTAAGACATTATAGTTTATATTTATTTCCCTATTCTAGGGACTTGTTCCAGAATAAATACGGATTTTTATCAGTTTTACTATCATATTTTGTCTTAATTATTAAATATACATTGTTTTTATTTTATTTTTTCTAATTATTATCCTACCAATCCTCTTAAATTCAGTTGCTAATTAATTAAAAACCATTTTTATAATTACAATACTTAATTAGTCGTAATAAATTCAAAAATGCCGAAAAATAATTTTGTCCAGCTAGCTCCTACTAATCGAAACACTGTGCGCCAGGTCTATCCCTCAATTAATGGTACCCGTATTTTAGAGGCTGGTTTATCCCTCAATTAAAGGTACCCACTTTATAGAGGCAGGCGTGCCCCGAGAGGGTATGCACATCCCACAGAAACCCTAAGCGGCTGTCGAAATTTCTGTATAAGGAATACTCCATAAATTGAGAATTATATTGGATATTCGGATAAATGTGTAATTATATTATTGTTCAGCTATATGTAACAATATTGTATTATACAAGTAAACATTGAAAAATATGTAAAAGTAAAATGTAACGTGCAAATCAAGTAAACATTAAAAAAGAAGTTCAACCAATTATTAAATAAAATACATATTCCAAAAATAACCTAAAAATAAAATTTTTATTATCTAAGAAATATATCGTGTCATATAAAAAATATATCGCAGTACAAAAACTTAAAAAACTATAACTAACTAAAAAAAAAGTTAACTATAATTAATTTATTATTTGCTGACTAACGTTGAAAAATGAAAGATAAAGAATCGTGTTTGGGTGATCAATATTCGATACTACGATGGGCGATAATATAATATCGAAACTACGTTCTTGGTGACACTTAACATATCTTTAAAATTTCATCGCTAATCGCAAACTGGTTAGGGTAAATGTCAGCCTGAAAAAATGTGGTTGACAAAGAATTTTATCTGGGTTAACAAAAAATTTAAACTATGTGAGGTTACATTAAAATAACACAAAAAAACCCCAGAAATTACAGAATTAAGTATAGAAAACCTGAAAGATATGAGATTCATTATAATAGTTTCCAGCAAATAAACAGCTAAAGTTTGCTTACTAGTATATATATATATATTAGTATATAAGGTAGGTAGTGGACCTACCTATATTAGTATATAAGTCCATGCATAGTGAAAAGTTCAACCGATAAACAAATAATTATAGTGAGATAGGTTGACAGCTAGAGATCACAAAGCGGGCCTCTTCAATCACTCAGTTTGACATTGCACTAACTTTCACTAACTACCAGGAAAACGCTTTGTACTCAGGGTTTTTTTTTTAATTCCTAAAGTAATTGAAAGATTTATTTAAGTAAATTCATTTAAAGTTCTAATCGCACTTGTATTTCTAAGGCGGCACGAGGAAAAAACCTAAATTTTGTGAAAAACTGGAAATATTAGTGAGCTTGGAATAGCATTAGGACACTAAGAGAGGACACAAGTGCACTCTGGCAGACAAGCTATGAAGATAGGATGATACAATTTTGATGAGTGATAGAGAGATATTTATCCATTTCTTTCGTGGTCATAACTCACCACCGAAAATAACAAAAAAAGCGTAAAATTACATATGTCTTTATAGTTGAGAGTGAAATGTATAAATGCATATTATATAAATAAAGATAAATGTACTTCTACGCACGGATGTCTGATTATTTCATATTTTAGTAAATATTGCATTCTGATCATAAACATATATATATTTGATGTATGCTAATAAGCATATTAAAGGCATACAAACATATACACAATTACATATACTTTATTTATATATCTTAATTTCGGTACTTTTGTATTTAATCCACCACCTGTAAAGGCCAATGCGCAACCAGTTACGTTTTATAACAGGTATATTTCTAACAGTTACCTTGGATAAGCTTTTTAAATATTTTTATTGGGGTTAGAATTTGCATAACTTAACATGCAATATAATAATAATGGAAATAAATAAATATAAGAAATAATAATATAATTGAATGTATAACATATATAACATAAATAATGGAATATATCATCAACAATTTAAAATAAAAACCATCCCTAACCACCAAACAAACAACAAATCAGCAACAAACAAAAATGAGGATACAACAACAACTCTATAACAGACGAAGAAACAAAGAACAATGAATCAGTAAACAATGTAACTGTTACTGTTAGAAATATAACTGTTATAAATGTAACGCATCCGTACAACATTGGCCTTTTCATGTGGGGGATTCAATTTTTGTACCTTAATTTTTTATTAGCAGTTAAGATAAACATATTGAACTGACCATTTACTGATCCTCACTGACATAAAACTCATAAAAGTAATAAATGACATTAAGCTTCCTTTAGAGGTTATTTCGAACTGGGTTATATTCATATCAAGTGACCCATTAATTCTGAATGTCCATTATTCCGGAGGAGCTGCAGCGTCATCGCTGAAGAAGGGTCGCCTCGATACTACGTTTTTTCATTTTCTTCTTCCGTCAACATCGCCATGTCATAAAAAATATCGTTTCGAACCTGCGCCTCAACAAGGAAGATTCAGGTTTCTAAGGATTTCAAAAGTCATCCTTCTGAGCAGGGCATCCTCTGAGCAGGGGATATTAAGCAAGTAATTCGTATTCCTTTACTAAAAGATAGAGCCACGGATGGACCCTGTGGGTTCTACCGAGCCTCCTGGGGCTCACCCTGTCTCTATAACAGGTACTCTTGATTTGTGGAAACCGTAACGGCTCAACGGGATCTTCCACAAATCACCTCCCTACACAACCGCTGTCCTACATCCAATAGAGTCTCTTTCAATTTACTGAACCTGAGAGTAATAAAATAAACATCCGGCAAGAGTTGATAGAAGAACTTATGTCAATCTACCATAATTCCAAAGAAATAGTTAGGCTTAATGCTAACTAGCTTTGCAATTAAGAAAGGGGTAAAGCAAGGTGATAGTTTGAACCCCATCCTCAAAATTTTTGTTTGGATGAAATCTTGAAAATGTGCAAACGAAGGACAGTCCGCACTGCAATTGGCAACTGGAATATTAGGACAAATCTTGCCGAAGTAATGGTATTCGTAGATGAATGGAGATCAGCAGGGATGGAAAGCTAGACCAAGAAATATCCAATAGGATAAAGAAGACAAAATTCAATCTACTCCCACCTTTGCACCGCAGTTATAGAGAATAGGGACTAGGAGAAATCAGTCAAAATGCACATCCGTTTTTCTGCCACCCTCCTATACGGAATTGAGTCCTCGAGGGAGACCCAGAACTCAATGGACCAACTACATCTCCAGTTTGGTAGAGAAAAGAGGAAAAATTTGGAATCGGGATCGGGAGGCTTGGTTTGCCTAGACACGCTGAAAGACACACAGGATAAAGATAACGAAGAAAAAGAAGAACGGTTTGAAATGTTAGAATGATGGTATAATTTTTAATTTTTCGGAGGATTCGAGCTTCAGAACTGAACTATGTTGATAAAAATTGAATATCTATATATCTATATATATATATATGTTTATATAAGGTTGAGAATATCATAGCCTATAGATTTGTATCACTATACACGAGTATTAAAGGTAAGTTCAGGTCACAGATATGTTTGAAGTGATGATCCAATGTCTTATCTTTCGGGGGTGATATTTAAGCTTGAGAAACAAACTTTGCTAAGAAAAAATTAATACAAATGTAAGGGCATTTATTTGGGGCGTATTCTATTTTTATACACCGATATTTATCACATGATTTCAAAATTGTCGAATATATTGCGGGGAGTTGAGCATATTCCTTGTATTATCTGCTGCATATTGTATTGGTCTGCAGGTTATTATCATTAGAGCATTAGAGCCAACATCCATTCAGACATGGGTTTGAAGTAATAAAGCGATGCTCCAATTTTAAATCGTAAAAAAATGTCTAAAATGTGTCCATTGGCATCTAAAATGTTAAAAATTGACATCTAATTGTTAAGTGGCACTTATATTTTCTCCAAGTCCCCTCGCGGACAGTCATCGATATCTTGTGACGATGGTACGAAGCCGACCCAGACGAGGAGATAGATATGAATCGGAGAGACCCGAGGGTGATATATGACAGGAGATCCAACCTCATTGAGAGAGAGAGGACTGAATGGTGGGGCGTTCGTGGGGGGCGCCGTTCGGGGCGCCTGTGGTGGGGGGGCGGCCTCCTCTCAGTCGCCCTCAAGATGTGGCCCGCTCGCCTCCTCCTTGCGTCCGCTCTCCTCATAGCTCTCGCTGCGTCTAAGTCCACGCCTGGTGAGTACATAACATGGCTATGTAATGACATTATATATATGTATAGATAAGGTTGCAGTATACGGACGGGGGTGGGTAGGCTTTTCTAAAAATCGAAAAAAAAACAGCTTAGCAATAACTTGAACCAAATATATTCAAAACTAAAATTGATTTCTAAATTTTATATTTATACCTGGATAAACAACGAAATTTTATTGTAACCAATCATGGTACTACCTTCACAGATACTTCAACAAATAACAAATCAGAAAAACAATGACGTACACATCAATAGGATCGAATTCCATCCAACTTCTAAATTATTATACATAAAGCCTCGACAAATTATATACCTAAACCTTCCTCATGAATTACTCTATCTGTTGGTGACAACCGTCTGAAGATCCGGGGAGTTGTTTTTGAGTTTATCGCGAACAGACACGGAGGAGGACTTTGTTTTATAATATGTATAAATAACGATAAGCTTCTCAACTAAAACAATTTATTTTTTCCAATACTTACAGTCAGTTATATAAAAAAAATATCATTATCATATTTACAATTTGGATTGGTCCTAATAAAAACTATTAATTACTTTAAACTGGGATAAGGCATTAATTTAAAATTTATTTTTACGTTTTTTTTCGATTCAAATATTTCAAAGAAGTTGAGAAATTGACCGATATAATAAAAATACAGAAAAGCCATAAGACATTAATTTTTTAACAATAATAAAAGCAGTAATTGAATATTAATAATAATTAGTAAAGTGGAGTAACATCGAAGGAAAAAGAAAAACGAGAAAACTATTAAATTACTAATATTTAAAGAACTGCAACAACGGGTCGTAGTGGGACAGGTTTTTTTTTTTTTTTTTATTGCAGAAAATGCACTAAAATGGCAAGTACCTACATCAGTATTGTTTGTAAAATGGCAGTTGGCCCGCCGTTACACCCCTTCTAGTTAAATATGAAGAAAAAAAGTGTATGTCGTCCTTAAGAAAGGACGTTAAACGGATGTTCCGAGCCTGTACGATGTCAGGGCCTCGTTAAACATCCCTATCATGGTTAAACCTGGATAGGCAAATTTTTAGAGCATCGTCGGATTAGACATAGCAGCATAAAGTGACGTTAAATGAACAAACCAAAATATTCTAAATCCTCAACCTGATATTTCAGACTTGCAAAATGGGGTTCAGCCTAAAAATTAAAAATTTATTTAAATCAATGGGTTCGATACATTGATATTGATTGATGGGACTATAGACAGCTTTCTAAATAGAAGAAGTTCGGTGATTGAAAGCGCTCGTTATATCTCGATAATTGACATCGCAATAAGGAAACTTAGCCATCGGCTTACAATGGTAGCTAATATTTTTCTTTTTCTCGAGGATCTCTTTGTCGTCAGGATCAAATGATCTAGGAGGCACTTCATTGGTCATCGGCACATCTCACGCCAGCTAACAATCAAGGCCCCCTTTTGTATTGGCGTCAATAAGCAGGGCTCAATGCACTCCAATCCATGTGGATCTCTTTCGAACTTTATCCGGAAAATATTAAACAATAGTATTGAAAGATAATGAAGAGGCAATAGGACATATTTGCATAATCATAAATATGGATATTGAACAATAATTAAACGGCTTAAAAAAGATACAAGGTCTTCCAAAATCTACCCTCACAATAGCGTATCGAGGACAACCATACTTAATTCCTCAACCCTAGTATCGATTATCTATGTTCATTCGATATCCCTTTATCCAAGTAACTCAGTATTTCCAATGGAATATTATATATATATATATATATATATATATATATATATATATATATATATATACACATAGCGATTCTAGCTAGAAAAAATCTATATTAAAATAAACAAATAAACTGTGTGTAATATAAGAATAATACGCAAAAGAAAATAATTTTTTTGAAACATTATAACAGAATTAGTAAGAGAACGAACAAATAGAGTAGAAAAACTCTTAAAATTTAAAACTTAACTCATAAAAAAAACAAAGTTATTAAAATAAATATATATCTTCGTAACAAAAATAAAAAATAGACCTTACACCAAGAAAAAAAAAACAATACCCAAGAATCTTCATGTGAAGTAATAAAACATATATATATATATATATATATATATATATATATATATATATAAATCTATAAATAAGCAATTGTTTACTGGAAACTATAAAATTACCAATTTTAATAACTATAGGATTGAAAATTAAACTACTTTTTAAATTTATTTAGCATTTATATTTATACTTGTTTTTTCATGACAAAATAAAAAAAAAACAATGATTTTTTAGTGGTGTTGCATTTAGGTACATAAAAAAATAATGTTACTAGATTTTTTTCCTTATATAGAAACGACGCAACTGTTTTTCCTTCTGAAAAATAGTTCTTTGAATATTAATAATTTTAGTGCGGGGAGGAAACGACTAAATAGTGTAATAATACTTTCTGAGTCTGTTTTATAATTTATTTTATCATACGAAGTGTTAAGGAAATAATTAACTAGTTGATTTTCAAGCCCTAATTATTATCTAAAGGAAAAAATAAGTTCAAAATAAATTATTTCAGGCAATGACTTACTAAAAATTTAAACAACGCAATAACTAAAAAATAGAATAGGGAAATATAGATGGAGTTGTTGTTAGAATTACACAAACAATGTAAAATTTATAATTTGCCATCTCCAACCGCATGGTTTTATTCTTATTGGGTTATATAGAACTAGGAAAAACTGTTCTTACTTTTATTGCAATCAATGAAGTGATAAAGTTTTTAATAATTATCGCAATATTTTCATTGATTAATGTTTTTAGTAGATAAAATGTATATTGTAATATATTTTTTAATTACATACGCTTCCTTATTGAGACCCAAAGTAATAAATTCAAAGCCGCCTTAAATCACATAAGACCTAAATCCATATCCACTATTCACTTTAAAACTCTAGTCCTCGACTTATCTCCAGTCCGTTGTAGTTTTCTTATTCATCATTTAAACCTGTTTTTTTTCTTTTCCTTTAACCGTTACTTTGGTGCTTATCTTTCCTTTGTAGCTACAAGCGAAGATTGAAGAACAGTCTCTAGTGTTAAAAGAATAATTTCCGTTTCTGGACTAACCAGACAATTTAGAAGAACTAGACAATAAATCCCATTTTATTGAAAAAAAATATTGTTGCCTTCTTAGAACATAAATGATAAATGCGTGTATAAATTGCTGGTACAAATTAAAATGACTGATTCAATGCGTACAGCCTCGGCGTTTTAGCTAAAATCTAACAAGACGAACGGTCAATGCTCCCCAGTAATTAAAAAAGACTCAAATACATGAATATTATAAGACCTATTTGGACTTACGAAGTAGAGATTCATCCACTAAGCCATCGAGTTCCTCATACGATCCAAAATCCTTCGTAAAATCCTCAATGCTCTTAACTTTGTAACGAAATATAAAGAATTACCTTTACCTATAATACTTCTTCAATCTCCGAGGTGTCTGAAAAGAAGATGACCTCGTAATATTCTTACTTAAATCTGTTATTTGAGAACTACCAGTTGGTAGTTTCTTTACTTGCCTATACATATTTGATATTATATCATTCATAACATTTATTTGTATTGTTATAAAAAAGTTATAACTTTAAAAACATGAATACATTAATTTCAATTCTTTAAACGGTCCTGACTTTAAATGTTATTTCTATGTTGTGTTTTAGAAATTGTTTAATACATTGAATTTACCTGAATTTTGATAATTTAAAATAAATAAAAAGACGAATTAAATTAAACGCGTAGATTTGTTTATGAGATGAATTATATTTGGAGCTAAGAAAGGGATTTTAATTCCTATTACACTTACGACGTTTTTGTTTTTCATTTTTCAATTTCTTAAATAAAAAATATACTACTAAAACCTATGAAGGATCTAGGGCTCTATTACATGGTAGAGACTGCACTGTTTCTATGCTTACAGTTCTGCAAGGAGTTGATCTGTCCTAGATAACGCTTAACCGCCTGGCATTCCCCTATATATTTATCCTAGGCCGGATGAGCCCCAGGAGGGTCTGCAGATCACCTAGGACCTAGCTAGCAGATTTATTAATTTAGCTGCCACGGACTGTATGAACCCGGTACCTTCGGCACAGCAACTTAACGATCTACACACGGAGCTATTCCGCTCCCTAAATAAAAACTACTCAATGCTTATATTATTACAGTTTTCACTGCTAATTTATTTTAATGCCCGTTTTAATAATATGTTAATCCGAATGGGTTATACGATATCTGTAGAGGCAGGTTTACAGATATCGTTTGAGAAAACAGATTTAATGAATACAGATAGAAACTTTCAAAAGAAAATAGTTGGGACAAAGTACGGGATAATTAAAGTAACAAATAACTTTATGTAGGGGGGAATTATAAGTAGCAATGGGTCGGAGAAGGAAAGCATAAAAGAGAAAATAACTAAATTGGAAAGACTAAGCTTCGCGACAAGCAATTTATATAATAAAAGGAGCCTGTCAATAAACGCGAAGATAAGACACTACAATACGGTCGTCAAACCGGTAATACTGTACGGAATGGAAACCACTTCCCTCCCCAGCCTAAGGAAAATTTTAGGGATAGAAAGGAGCATACTAAGAAGAATTTACGGCCCAAAGAAGACACAGGAAGGCTATAGGTTGAGATCTAATAAGGAAATATACAAAGAAGTAAACGATTTGGAAACGGAGATAAGAATAAGAAGATTACGGTTCTGTACCATAGGATACCATAGGACATATGGTGAGGATGCACCCAAAGCGATTAAATAGATAAATTTTCTATAAAATGAGAGGATGCAAGAGTGCTGAAGGTTACATAAAACAGATGAAGGAAGAAACTAAAAGATTGAAAATTACAGGACAAGAGTGTTTCGATAGGAATGATTACGGGATTAGACTCAAAGAAATTAAGGTCCTTGTGGAAAAGAGAGATGCCAGAAAAGGAATAACGAGGAAAGGAGGAAAGAACAATCGGAAAGAATGAAGAAAAGGTGGGAAGAAAGAAGGAAGGAGATAGTGAAGTGAAAATTATGATATTCACTAGATCTCTACGGCCGTTCCGTGAAAAAAAAAATTGTTTATCCGTTCGGCATAAAGTATAAACTTATATTTTTAAACTATATTTTAAATTGTAAGAAATAAGCTAAACCAAAATTCACAAATCGCCTGACTCGAATAAGCGATTTTATTAATTAAAAATCGGCAATGCCACGTTGAGCACGCGTTTTCATTAAATAAACTATTCACAATATTGATATCTAGTCTTTACATATTCCTCAAGGTAGTATCCTTGGTCCAATCCTTTATACAGTTTATACAGCTGACATCCCAACTCATCCTAATACTATCCTTACCACGTATGCTGATGATACATGTGTATTATCAGTCAACACCAATCCAATTATTGCATCCCAAAGCCTCCAATCGCATATCACTGATCTTGAAGAATGGTGTCAAAACTGGAAAATTAAAATAAACTCTCAAAAATCGCATCAAATCACTTTTACCTTACGTCGTAAACCAATGACTTCCTGCCCTTCAGTATCCTTTAATAATATCCCACTGGTGCTTGTAGAACAGATCCGATACTTAGGGTTGCATCTCGACAAACGATTAACCTGGAATCCTCATACGAGACTGAAAAGACAAGAAACCGCTCGACGTTTCAGGCTACTTCAACACTTACTAGACAAACGCCCTAAGCTCCCAATTAATTGCAAAAGACTCATATACATGACCATCACACGACCTATTTGGACCACGGAGTAGAGCTCTGGGGCTCCACTAAGCCATCGAATTCCTCTCGTATCCAATCCCTACAATTCAAAATCCTTTGTAAAATCCTTAATGCTCCTTATTTTGTTAAGAATAAAGTCATCCATAACGACCTTAATGTCCCATTTGTTGCTGATTTGGCCCGAACCCGCTATCTATCCTTTCATAACAAACTTCATTTCCACTCAAACCCTCTAGTTTCAAACCTAGCTTCCTCTTCAATTCCCGATAATCCTCTGAGGCGTCTGAAATGAAGATGGCCCCGTGACTTCTTAGTTGAACCTGTGATTTGAGTACTACCAGTGGGTAGTTTCTCTACTTGTCATTTTCACAAGTCATTATGTATCGCTTACCCCATTTACTTAAACTAAAAAAAAAAAAAAAGTCTTTACATATATTTTTTTAAATATATAAAATTTAAGGCTTAAAGATGTTATTACATATCAAACCATATATAATTTTCTAAAATGATGATCTTTAGAACAAATGAGATGATTTAAATCAATCACATAAAATGTGACTCGCTGAACTGAACATATGTTTAGGTATGGAGTTGTCCTTTTTATCTGCAGCATTAGTATTCCTGAAAACATAAAATGAGAACTATATAAAAATTAAGAACCGATTTTATTTATACCATGCAGTATATCTGCATTCCATTAATAATTGTCAATTAATAGACAGTAACAATAATTATACGTTGAGGACTGTAAAGATGGAAAAGCCTGAACAGCGCTACGGTGAAGCGGGTTAGCAACTGTCAGGGGCTGCCCGTGTTTTCATTGTCACCGCGGCAGTCAATGTATTGTTTAAAACATTAAATAAATATCAATAGTTTATTTATCGTGGAAAAATACATAAAACGTTGGCGGTTTTATGGTTAGTGGAGCAGTTTAATGGTGGAATATTCAAAAGAGATTTTTAAAAATCTGCAAATTGAGTGAACAATTTACTTGATGAATCGCAACTTCTGTAATTTTTTGTTTTACAGAAAATTATATAGTACTAAAATTTATTTTTAACACACTTTTATCGTGTGCTGTTCTGAGTTCATACAGTCTGTGTTAGATAAATTATTAAATCTGGTAACAGCCCAAATTGCACATATCTAAATATTAATTTGTTCTAAGGTAAAGAATTTGCTAACGTACTGCCAATGGCGCTAAAAATATTTTTAGAAGGAAGAAGGCCGATAGTAATTAGTAAATTGTAAAAGTAAAAAATAAAATATCAAAAATTGCGATGAAGCGATAAAGGGGAAGAGGATGAGATAGTATTCAGTAAATTTACTGATGTATTATTGTATTCTTAAAATAAATATAAAAGAATAGAAGCATACGAAATTGACGAGTGACAACTACTGTACAGTTTTTTTCCGATTTGATGACGGTATTTCAGAATATACAACATAATATACTAATAATTGGAGGTCTATTTATATATATATATATTGATAAATTAGATTTGTAGTAAATTTTACATATCAAAATAATAAATAACAATATATACAAAATAATTGTAACTACTTTGTTACCTTATATAAACTGCGAAAAAATGAATAAGGATACCTTAAATTTTATTGTATTTACTTTGGCTAGCATTTTAATATTATTTTTATTATAAAAAACACTTATATTTATTAGAAATTATACAACAATTAATACTAATGTAGTTATTCCTGAAAGTCAATAGATTACAGTACGCAAGAATGTATTTTATAATTACAATGATGTATTATATTATAACAACATACACTGCATTAAGATTTGTTAAGCCATTAATTAGAATGTGTCTATTTACAACTTGTATAATTATTTGATTAAAAATAATTCCCCTCCTTCCTCCTATCCCGTTATAATTATTTTTTAACAAATATACGTATACAACTTAAAAAAAACTTCCTGGTACACTGTTTCAAAACGATATTTTATTAACATTTTTTGGATTAATATTTAATTAACATTATCTATGATATCATTCTACTAACTTAATAACTCCCTGTACGCCCAACGGTAGAATTATTCTTATTTTACAAATTAATCAATTGTTCATTTCATTTCATTGCAGTTGTTACTTAACGCTTTAGTAGACGTGCCCCAATATTTTTCAAAAATTTACCAGTGGACACACTGCTTATTAACTTTTTAGGAATTCGTTCGTTACCAACCCCAGCAACTTTACAAGTGAAGCTATCACTTAAATAATATTAACCGGGTGCGTGGTTCGCAATTCCGCGTTGTGTAATCTTCAAAATCTTACCTATATAATTCTCCAGTGGTCTCATCCTTTTTTGGAGAGAATATTCTTATTTTCGACCTTAAGCCGTTAACACCCTATTTTCGTTAACACCTTATTTTCGAATACCTTAAGCCGTTTTTCATCTTTCAGCTTTAGCCTTTTTTCTCTTTAATTTCGTATATTCTAGTTATACGAACCATAGACACTAAGTACATAAACTTCTCTACATGTTCGAACTTATTCCCTCCTACAACAATATCCGAATTTTCTTCCAGCCCTATTTCCTTAACTGCATTCATCAGCGTTTCTCTATTCAGCTTTATAGTTTCCATACCTTCTCTAATAGAACCGAATCGTCCGCAAACCCAAACACGGATATTTTACTATTCATATCCAAATTCAAACCTTTTTTGTTGTGTATCACCTTTTTAATAAATACGGCGTTTTAATTAATGCCATTACCTAATAAAAGCCTTGAAATTATTTTTGATCAAACTCTCTCCTGGTAAAACCATGTCTCTGAAATTTCCCGTCGTACCTTCTCCACCTTAAAGCGCCTGTATCACCTTCGTCACCTGTTCCCTTTTGAAACCCGTAGACTTCTAGTTACTTCCTTAGTTATCCCTCATTTAGACTATTGCTGTACAGTGTATGGAGGTATCTCTGGGGATCTCGAACCAAAATTAAAACGGTTGCTTAATTGCTTCGTTCGTTTCATCTTTGGGATCCCGAGAGATGCCCCGGTCAGAAGTGGCTACGAAGAGTTGAAGTGGCTCAACCCTTCCTATCGCCGTAAGTACTTCCTAGCATCCTTTCGTTACCAAGTTGTCCAATCCCGCCGACCATCATACATCTCCAATCTCCTTCATTTCAAGACCACAGTCCACTCCCGTAACACCCGTTCTCGGCTCTCAGATCTATATACAGTATCCCACCGAACAGCAGCTTTTGACTGAGCTTTCCTTATCCGATCCTCGTCTCTTTAAAACTCTATACCTTCTTCCATTCCAATAACCTTTCAACCTTTAAATCCCTTATATTCAATCACCTAATTTGCTTAGAATCCCGCAAAAATCGGAAATAGTACTTTTAGTTTTGAGATTAAGGTTTTCTAAATGATGGATGAATGATTTATTTTATATATATGTGTATATGTGGACTTCATAATTGTATATGTGGACACGCCTGTGATTGAGGTGCGCATATATATACATTTGCTTTCTCTGCTATTTTGGCTGTTCACACTTCCAGAAAGATATCTTTATATTTACTTATTTATAATAGCTTTAATAGTTATTATAGTTAGTATTGTTTATATTTTTTCTTTCATTATTTTATTCCTTGTTTTGTTGTTATCTTGTTTTTCAAAAAATTGTGTGTGTATATATAAATATTTTCGTTAAATATTGTTTTAGGAGGTAATTGATTATTTTTTTATTTATTCCCCATTTATTAATTTAATTGTAATCAATTGACTAAATGTAATCTATTTTACTCTAAGACATTTCGGTTATACATTATTCCTGTAATGTTATTCTAAAGGGACTTGTCCCAGAATAAATAAAGTCTTTATTATTATTATATAACATTATAGCATAATACAATCTCATTATAAATTGTAACACTTCCCAATAAAAAGTAAAAATGAATGAAATATTGGACTATTATTCAAAAGAAGAGGAAGCGAGGTGGTAGTACAGAGGCGGTACTATAAAGAGAGCTGTGTTATGCCATACAAGTTTTTTGCCCCGAGTTATAAATATTAATAAACCCTCCGCGATCCTCACAGCCGCCAAGGATTCCTTCAGGGTAAAACTATACCAAAGTTAAGCGCCCGAGAAAAACTCATCTTTTTTTTTTATTATTGCTTCACTGTATTTCACGCCTAAACATCATAAACTTTAATTTATGATTTGCTGTGAAAAAAGGGATACAACAGCAGATTTTAAAAACCCTCTTGATAAATTGCATATTTTCATGTGCTTTCACCAAAAAAAATCATAAAGTGTTTCCAAAAAAAAAAAGGAACTTTAAGTGGAATACTATTTTTAAACTATATTAATATTTGAATATTGTTTTAGCGATGTAATATTGTATCGGCGTAACCTAGCTACGTATCCAGAAACTACTTTGTTTTTGCCGTTCTCAATTAGAGCGGAGTGGCTCAGTGGTAGAGCACTGAGTTGCCATACCGGAAATCCTGGTTCAAATCCCGCGGGCAGTTACTTTAATTAGTCTGTTTGCAGCGGGAGGTGGATCATATAGGATCTAGGACCCTCTTGAGGCCCACCTAGCCTCTATAAAATATTATAAAAATAAGGTACCCAAAATAAGGGGGGGGGGGGAAATCTGGCGGTTGAGCGTGACCTAGGACAAGTCACCTCCTTGCAGAACCGTTGTCCATGAAACAGTACAGTCTCTACCATGTACTGAACCCCAGACCCTTCACGGGTTGTAGTGGCACAGGTTTTATTTAGGATCTATATATTTTTATTGTACTTATTATTGAAAATATCTCATCACTCTTTCAAATAATTACTATTTAATAAGGACGATATTTTTCCTTTATCTTATCATTTAATAGTTCATTATAAAAAAATCAACATAACACACCAATTGAACCAATGAGTGGAAAAAGGGAATAAGTGGCTGAAACCAATTATTTCAGAAACGCAAAAAAACTGTCTAAATAGATTTCTGTTGATCTTACAAAATAACATTAAACATACAAAATATACACAATATCATACGTGGGCAATATTAAATATAATATATATCTATTAGAGGAGGATGGAAATTTTATATAACATCCGCTACTTATATTTTAAATTTTATATTTATGTTTTACTTCTCTGCCTGTCATACACGAGATTCCTATTATTTACTTTCCACATAATTCTTCTGTATTTATTCTTTGGCATCATAATTTTTATCCATTTTCTTTCATTTTACTTGTGTAACTCCCTAGGAGTCTATTATCATACATTTTTTATTTTATCTTTATTAAACTAAATTTTTCCATACTCTTTATATTTATATCTTTTTCATTTTGTAACTTTCTGTTTAACTTTATTTCTCTCTTTGTATTTTGTTTGCATTATTACCTTTCTATACATCTATTCTGTAATCATCTTTATTCATATATCCTTTCATAATATATCCTTCACTGTTTTTCGTTCAATTTTTCTATATCTCTATATTATTATATTCTTGGTACTGTTATGTATTTTTATAGTCATTTTTGTATTTGTCTGTTTTTTCCCATAGCCCTGAAGATGACCTACAAAGTAGGTCGAAACGTTGGCATAAATAAAGAAATAATAAGTTTCCACTTATTTATTCTGTAAATTTTTTACTGCACCCCCAACTATTTCCATCCTCCATTAGTACTTACAGTCAACGAATTTCCTCTCTAATATATATATATATATATATATATATATTTATATTTCAACATTTTTTTATACTTTTAGAACTATTTATTTATTTAAAAGTTATCTTTTTCCACGCTCACCACCAGACAAAGTATTGATTTTAAATGGTCTAGAGCTATTGAGATATCCCCATTTTCTGCTCAGTAATTGTGCCAAAACATGATAAGAAGAATGGCTATCTCAGTTTGTATTACAGCAAAAATCGAGATATTTCCTTTTTCCACTCAGTGGTTCAATTATAGTGCGAAAATCTGTACAAGCCACCTTTAACCAAACAGCACAAATATCTTTCCCTTATATTCCATATATTTCTCCTTTCTATATAATCTTCTTTCTCAACCCTGGGAAAATGATCTCTACGTATTTTTGGATTTCCCAATTATGGTATCTTAAAGCTATAATCCTTCAATCCACAGTGATTAATTGTTTCTATTTATAGAGTTATGTTTCTATTTATTGTTTCCATTCTGTTATGACTGATATAGTTTTATATCGGACTAATTATTTCTATATAAATAGAATTATTTAGGACTTTATGGCAATTCTGGCAATTTAATCATTAAAAAAAATTATAGTAAATAACAAAAAGTTATATTTCTCTCCTAAGTAGGAAGATAAGACGTATTGGATTTAATTATCAATAGTGCCGATTGTAAATTAGCAATGGTGTAATAAAAAAGAAAAAAAGGACATGATGGTTGAAGATTGTGAGACCGGTTTTAGGGGATTTCCTCAATTCGAGATCAAGATGTTTTCTCGAGGGCTACTTTTCTATCTCTTTAATTATCTTATATGTCTCTTTTACATCTGTGCGCTAATAGCTTCCTCTTTGGGCTTTCATCTCTTCTCCCATATAATTTATTAATCACCTTAGGTGCATTCAGTCTCTTAGAAAATATTTCAGAAATACTGATTATTCAATTAAAATTTAGTTTTTAAAAAGTTAGGGGATTTTTTTGCAAATGCTAATGTTTATTATGTACTTAATTTCATAAAGGTAATGGATTTTTTATTCCAAACGCTATTATTTCTAATATGATTATAAAATCAAATATTTCATAGGGTAGAACGAACGACGTCCAAAAAGTAAGGTTACAACACGAGTTAAAAATAGAAAAATTCATACATTTAAATGTAATTTACAAGATATTAGTAAAAATATAAATACACTGTATATTTAATCGAATATAAGTTATAATACAGAATAGGCCTGTATCTCAATGTCCCGCAAGTATCCCATGAAATACAAAATTATAATAACTGCACAAAAATACAGAGGCCAATTTACATTATATAAATTTTTTAAGATAATAAAATATTTAAAATTAGAAAAAAAAGTACTATTGCTACAGATAAAGGGCATTGTGTTCACATGGTAGAAACTGCCATGCTTTCAAGAACAGTCGTACAAGGAGGTATTAAGGCGAGACGACGCCTATTTATAGAGGCTGTGTGAGCCCCTGAAGGATCTCCTGATCCCCCAGAGTTTATTTACAACTGTTAGTGTAAAAAACTGATTTGCCACAGCTGGTCTCAAACACTGGACGCAGGGTACTAAGATGCCCCGCTCCGGCTTAAAATAAAAAATAAATAAATAAAAATATAAATCTAATTTTATTGATGACAGTAATATTATTTTTTTCATAATATACAAATACAAGTTATCAAGAGCTTCAGTATGGAAAATAAAATCTAATTATGGAAAATATGAATACTTCCGTAATCATTTTATCTAAAAATGAATGTTTGAACAAACACATAGCATTTGTACGAAATGTTAGTTGAAACATTTATTTCTTGATGAAATGATTACCGAAATCTTCTCACTACCCATAATTACATTCTGTTTTCCATACTAAAGCTCTTGTATTTTAGGAAAATATTAAAATTGAAACTCGTTGTGACTCAACTCGATGCGACAACCTGCGGAATAGTTATTTTATTATCTTTCTAGTAATAATAGTTTCTTTTTATTTTAATAAATAGGAAGAACCAGCCGTGAAAATTCTGTAAATCAAACAATTCTGACCTATTTTAAAAGAGGTGTCTATTTTTTATGGGTAGTAAATTTATAGGCTATTAGACGCGTCCGGTCATAAAGAAGAGATCGTATACCAGGTGACTAGTCTCCAGACGGACAAACAAGAAGAAAACCAAAAAGAAAAAAAAGAAAAAAAAATGGCTTTGATGCCGAGGCGACCGGCGGAGCTAGAAGGTTGAATGAACTGGTCAATGAGTGGGGGGACCCATTGACTACAGGTCTCCGTCTATACGCTATACTCCTAACCTAGCCCCCCCCCCCCTCTCTCTCTCTCTCTCTCTCTCTCTCTCTCTCTCTCGCTCTCTCTCTCGCTCTCTCTCTCTCTCTCTCTCTCTCTCTCTCTCTCTCTCTCTCTCTTCTTTTATATATATATACATACACAAACAAATTTATTGCATTATATATTTCGACAATATATAACTACAAATATCGGTTACAAGGTACCAACTTAATTACTTAATTATCTATTTGAATATACACAATCCGGAAATTATTCCACTGCTTGTAGCTTTTTTTTGATAGCGGCCATTTTAGTGACGTCAGTGTTGCATCGACATTTTCTCCACCTTCCCCTTCATAACTGACTACATATTTATCTTTTGCTATACCTCCAAATGTTTGTTTAGATCCCTAGTAGTTAGTGATGCTAGGAGTTAGTTAGACAAAACCATACCGCGTCCGGGAGATGGCCCTAGGATTTTTTAAAGGGAGTAAAAAAATCTTTGGTGATCCCATCCTTCGGAAGGGAAATTAAACGTGGGTACCGAGCCTTTACGATGCCAGGTACTCGTTATAAATCCCTATCCTAATTAAACCTGGATATGCAAAATTTAGAGCTCCCACTGTAGCTTCCAGCGATTTGCCATTGCACCATACGTTAAATGAGTGATTAAGTAAAGTGACGTTAAATGAACAAACAACTATTTAGTACGGAGGAGTTCCTCTCTGCAACAACTGACGCAATTTGTAGGTAAACTCTAGAAGACAAGTAAAAAAAAAAACTTGTTATTTTGTAATAAAACTTCTGCGTCATATGATTACAGCTATGACATAACAGGATTCAGGAGATAAAAAAGAGAGAGAGCGAGAGAGAGAGAACACTCGTATATAAAACGAGAAGTATAAATAAACAGATCGGAAAGAGTGAGGAAACCACCGTACTGAGCAATGCAGATGCAAATAGGAACATGATAGAAAAATAAAGACGGCCTCATACAATGTTTTCGAGTCCCTGCGAGGGCATGGAATGGCTACAAGACTGGTTCCTTGTACTCCGTGCCTACGTACCCTCCGGTCCCGTCCCGTCTCCTTGCGGGGGTTGTTCTTGTAGTACCATTCACCTTTACGATAAGCGGAAATCTCAATAACGATTGCCATTTCTACTAGCTATGTCGTTGTTGGAACAGGATGTAGCAATCGTCTTAGGAATCTTCTTCTCTTTATACCTGGTGTAACGTATAACATGCATCTCTCCTGTACAATAATATATTTTTGTTATTTTTAATGTGTTGCAAACCGGAAAACCATAAGACACACAAATAATAACTTTTAAACAAATCGTAAGTACTATAACTTCCTAAAAAGTTAATATGCATTGAACGGGTCGCTAAATGTTCGTGGCGGACCGAGCCGTAGGTGAGAAGATTGTCTTAATGGTAGCCAATTTAATTTTGGTTTAGGGAATAATCTGTGGACCAAATTTAATAAACGGCGATTGTTTGTTCGGCATCCAGACTTTTCTCAGCTTTTTATTATTACAATGGATGGAATATGAATTGTAATACAATGCCAACGATAACCAGTTAAAGTTTCGTTCGAGTAAAGTATTTTCGGTCGTTTGAAAAGAGTCATATGATTGCAAGACACCCTCTGTTCACAAATCTAATTGTAATATTTACGCAAGTTGCGGCAATTCAGGCACCAATAGGATATACACTAAAAAATTCACATCGATCAGAGTCATCAAACTCCTTGATTTTCCAATATTTTTGAGAATAAGAGATTTGTTTTTAAATGTGTTTATTGAAATTTCAAACTGTAGTATATCAATACAATAAGTAAATGACAGGAGTGATACATAGTGGCTTGGATAAAGACAAGTAGAAAAATTACCTATTGGTAGAACTCAAACAACAAAATTCAACTAAGAAGGTCACGAGGCCATCTTCTTTTCAGACGTTTTGGTGGATTATCAGGAACTGAATAGGTGGCTAGGTTTAAAACTAGTGAGTTCGAATAAAGTTTGTCATGAAAGCATTGGTGTCGAATTGCATGACTATTCGTCATGGGCATTGAGGATTTTACGAGGAACATTTGGATTGTAAGGATTGGATACGAGAGGAGCCCCAAATCTCTACATAGTTATGTAGATGAATAATATAGCTTTTAAAACTTTCATAGTTACTATTGCATTGATTTCTGCGATTGAAATCGTTAACTTAGTAAAGTAGAGAGATGCAAGAGATGGTAAATAAGAAAGATGGACTGATGGAGGAGGCGCTAGGAGATAGGAGAGTGCACTATTGAAGGCACGATTCCGGCTGATTGCTGGTCCAGTTAGCTACCCGTGAGGAGGGCAGGCTGTTCCTGGACTGGTTCCGCCCGGTCGAAAGCCCCTGATTGCACCTTTTTAAAACCAAATTCAGATCTCATCCAGGCTGCACTTTAATTTGAGGAGGAATGGACGGCTCCGACAAAGTGAATCATGTGAAACACCCCGGGGAAGATTATCGGCATTAGCATAATGAGGAGCAAGGAGGGGGGATAAAGATTATTCTGGAGGAGCCTCCGGGGGTATTCCTTGAATGGCAACTGCACTCTTAATTTCTTAAGTATTGCGAAGGACATTTGCCAGGAAGAACTGGAGGATTCAAGCGTCTACTCGAAACCTGAGAATTCACAACGAAGTTGTAGGTCACTCAGGATCACAGTTGTCAAACGGTAGACGACTTGTGAGAATGATATATATTTCTTGTGATATTTGAATATATAGCATATATGTATACAAACATACTTTCAGATATAAATTAACTAAGTTATTGATTTATTATGGGCTATCAATGTAACATATTGACAATTCTAGAACTAACTTAGTGACGATTCTCTCTACATGCCATATTCTTACCACACCATCTCCTCTCTTCTCTATAATCTATCCTATACCTATGAGCTGGTATTTATACATATCGTCGCTGCCAAAACAATACCCCCTATCCACAACTTTTTATGAAAATGAGTTAGTAACGGTAACGCATTCTACAGGTTGAATTACAAACTAAGGAAGGCAGGTATTAAGGGCAGCAACATGGCAGAGTATGATTTATTGATACCTCTCTTCAATAGTTCTGAAAAAATTTGCCAAGTCTACATTCGGCGCCGGTTTTTTTCTCTCCTGTAAAACCGCCCAAAGTGTACATAGGCGGTATTGCTTTGACAGCGACGGTATAAAACAAGGAAGCTTTGATGAAACCTCATCGTTACAAAACCATTTTATTAAACAATTTACTTCAAGTTACTGACCGGTAACTTCAACAAATTTACAATATAAGTAAAATATTTAATTGGACGTTTTTGTATGGTTATGACCTCTTAAAATCAAGCAATCAATCATCAAAGAAAAACCAGTAATATTAAACTGTAAATGTATTAGTGGTGCTTCGAAATGTTGCAATGATTGGCCAGTATTTATCAAGCTCGTACCATTCGGTGAATTATTGAACTTGTAAAGTATCCTCAACAACGATATTGTATCAAGCAAATCCCTTGCCGAATGCGAACATTTTCAACATTTTTAAATTTGAATATTTAACTTTAATCTTAAATAATTATTAGTTCACAGTAAAAAAAAATATGGTGAAGAAAATGGTATGAGTAAAAAAAATAATATCTTAAATAGTGAAATTATTTATTAGAGCATGACGTATGTAACATATAGTTTCACTATATTAACGAATTATTTTTTTTACTCCGCCCGGACCATTTTCTTCTCCATTTAACTTCAATGTTTCGAACATTGAACATTGAAATTCGGCTATGAAAAAATTACCTCTTTAAACAAACATATAAAATATTTCTTATTGTATAAGGTTTCAGTTTCGTAACGAAAAATGTTTATATTTTAGTAATTGATTTAATAAGATCCTGTATCCAACTTTTACTAGTTTGAAACTGCCTTACATTAGGTTTTAAAATTCCCTGTTTACAAACATTTCAGACCGAGGTTTTTATATTATAGAAGGATGACAACCTTTTTGATAAGTACGTACATAAAAATTAAGATATATAAAATGATTACCCTCTATTCTGTTGTACTAAGAAACTACAACTTATTAAAAAAAAAATGAAAAAACAATGTTTCATGATGAAGGTTATAAGACAAGTATGAGATCAGTAACAGGGAAATTACGAGAGGCGGCTTGAAAGACCATTTCAAATTAGGAAATTCGGAATTTAATTAAATTATGTTTTATCATATTCCTTTTTTTTCATCAAATATCCATTTTTTTTTTGTTTTTGATTTGTAAAGTTAAGTTAAACAGTCATTTTATATAGCGATAGTTGGGACTGGGATAATGCTGAGTTGCTGAATGTTTTGGGTTGAAATTCAGCTGTGGCAGATAAATTATTTAATCTGTTAACAGCCACGGATGAATCCCCAGGTATCAACAGGCCCTCTTGGGGCTCACCCACCCTCTGTAATTACCTCCCTGCACAACCTTTGTACCCCTAGCATGGTACTGAACCTAAAACCCTTCATAGGTTATAGCGGTATAAGTTTGTCTTTGTTTTAATAAGTTATTAAAAATTAATTAATATTAACTATATTAATTAATAAGTAAATTATCATCGATACATTAAGATATAATCTCGTATTTAAAGCTTAAACATAATTACATCAATTTTATTATTATCATCCATTTAATTGCTTAGTATATTAATAGGTCTTGGAAAAATGAATACATTTCTAAAATATCTCCTACAGTTAAACTCCTGTTTGTTACTAATGCCCGGATTTTCGAAGCTTCAAACAGAAAATACAATATCAGAATATATAAACATGTATGCTTTTAAAACTTAGAAAAAACGCTTAACTAGAAACGAGGATGCCACTGAGTAGGGAACTCCGGTATTGTTCATTCATCGCAAGTAGGTTACTGGGAAAAGAAACTAAAACCTCGTTTCCGAAGCTTTCAAATTAACTGATTAGATGTGTCTTCTTTATCTTAGCCAACCTTTTCCCTCCCTTCCCTACAAAACTGACAAATACCCATCCCATATCCGGTTCAACAGGATAAAATAAAATAATCCAGGCCAAAAGGTTTAAAATGTAACTAAACAAAACAAAGCATAAGTTTCTTCTTGAATAAAAAGATTGGCTTAAAATAACATTAAGTTATCAGAAAGCAATTCGTTATTTAATACAATCAAAATTTTTATTGTAATATATTACAATCCCTTGAATATCAGAAATAAAATATATTAATATCCTGTAATTACATCCATAAACATATATAAACAGGATAAATAAATAAAAAGGCTTAGCGAAAGCGAAGGCCCTATGCCGATACGACCAATCTCTGCTTACAAACCTCTACCCACGGACCACTCACTATACCTCTACCTAAACCCCAGTCTACCACCCATCAGGCGTTTACCAGTCGGCACAGTGCTTCTTAACTTTTCATGAATTCGTTCGTTACTCGGTCCAACAACTTTACAAGCCGATTTCAATATTCGCGAGGCTACTACTTGCATGATATTAGCATGGCCCATGCTTCGCCATTCTACGTTGTGTAATCTCCTGAATTCTCCAGTGATCGGATCCTTTTTTTTTTGGAACGAAGGGTTAGCGGCCACGTTTCATATCCGTAAGGAAGACTTGGAAGTATGATGGTTTTATAAATTCTGATTTTTAGAGTTCGGGACAAAAGACGGGAGCTTAGTAATGTCGAGACCGAATAGTAACAAGCATTTCCCACCTTTAATCGCGCCTTTATTTCCTCTTGAAGTTTGTATTTTTACCGTAGACTCTAAGTACTTAAACTTCTCTACATGTTCAAACTTATTCCCTCCTACAACAAATATCCCCAAAATGTCTCCCTTTTCCGCTACTAACCATATACTTAGTCTTATTCGAATTTACTTCCAGCCCTATTTCCATGCCTGCATTCATCAACGTTTCTGTGTTTAGCGCTTAGTAATGTTGGTACAAAATAATAAAAAGTGTTTCCTGCCTTTATTTCCTCTTTAATTTAGTTTTTTCTAGTTACCATAGAGCCTAAGTACTTAAATTTCTCGACATGTTCAAATACATTCCCTCCTAAAATATATAAAAAAGAATAAAACGGAAATACCCCGAGTAGAAGCAAAGCTACAATAGATAAAAACGTGAAATATTAATTGTTAATCAGATCTATTCGTATTTATGATAAGTGCCCTAAAATATTATTGAGGGTTATAAATGAGTTAGGCTGAGTATTATAGCTAGAATTTATAATGGATCGAGAGTGCAAGATATTTTTAATTGTTTTCAAGATCATTATTACTTATATTTAAAAAAGAAAGCAAATGGAAAAAAAAGAAATTAGAAGGATTGGAGCCACGTAAGAATGATATGATAATTATGCATAAGTTTATCATAACTAAATACTATAACATGAGAACGTTCAATAATAAGTGTGTTTCCGCGTAAGAATTTTTTTACAGGGTGCTGCTAAGTCTTTTTAAAGAAAATGGTGGCTGAGTACGGGTGCTTAAGTAATAGGTACTAACTGAGGTACATGAGTAAAGTTATTTACAGTTAAAACATCTTGGGATATCACCAAGGATTCTAAATGTCATGAGCTTGGTAGTCAAGCCTGCATGATTCGGGAGGATTGTATTTAATATATCTAGAATTTATAAGAGTCAAGAACGAAAGATATTTTGAATTGTTAGGTGGACATTTGAAAACCTTTTGCTTTTCCCTGCCGTGACATTTGTAGGAGAAATGTCGTTCTTGGACGTCCTGTTGGTCACTTGCCAGATCGACCATATGCCACAATCTTGAGAGGATGTCTTTTCGGTATCAAGACACGTATAAATCATTTCAATTATTTATTACCTATAGTTTTGGGGAGCGGAGTGGCTCAGTGATTGAGCACTGAGTTGCCATGCCGGAAATCCTGGTTCAAATCCCGCGGGCAGTTACTTTAATTTAGTTTGTTTGCATCCGGAGATGGATCTTATAGGATCTAGGACCCTCCTGGGGCTCACCCAGCCTCTATAAAATATTATAAAAATAGGGTACCCATAATAAGAGGGGAAAACCTGGCGGTTGAGCGTGACCTAGGACAAGTCACCTCCTTGCAGAACAGTCCATGAAACAGTACAGTCTCAACCATGTACTGAGCCCCCAGATCCTTCACGGGTTGTAGTGGTTCAGGTTTTACAGGATAACACCTACCTTCTTATTCATATTAATGGAAATTATATTATATTTAAAAAATGTAATAACAAAATACTAATTCTAGACCCCTCTTCTTATATAAATGTTTCCCCGAACTGATGGGACTATTTCACAGATTCTCCTTATAAAGACGGCTATTCCCATAGTGTTTTATTTTAATTAGTTATAATAATAAAGGATTAAAGTGACGTTAAATTAACAACAAAAAAAAAGTTGAAGTGCAAGTACCTCTAATTGTTATAAGCCGTGGAAATTTATTTAAGGATTTAGGAGTAATTAACGAATTGTATTGATAAAAAAGTAGGTAAATAAATAAATAATATTTAAAAAAAATATTGTTCATATTTTACATATTTCTTCGGTTAGTTAGTTATTTCAACTGAATGAAAAAAACACCAAAAAAAACAAGAGTGAAATCCAGTTGTCCTCTAGCGATTATCCGAATGTTATACGGTCTTCGATCTATCGCCTTAGCAATGCATCGACACTTCGCAATTGCAAACAAGAGACACGACAAAGTCCTTCAACAAGAAGGCAGTGACACAGCTTTGAAATCCTGTTACGCCTAGCCCACTTCACGTAAGACCGTCGAAGCGAGTATTCTAGGCCATTTCGTTTTATCTCCCGGCAATCCCCGGATTTGCTCCAACCTCCCAGTCACTGACCCAAGAAAGCGACGCTGGATTTCCTTTCAAGGTCCTAAGCGCTAAGTATGAAAGGAGCTGACGTAAGGAGTAAGAAGTAGCAATGTCATCACGATGTGAAGGAACTCACATTGATATTAAAAGGTTCACACTGATCGTTTAAGTACCAGTCAAAAACCTAATTAACATAATTACGAACTGATTAATTGGCTGACCAGGTTACCTGAGGCCTAGTGATTAGCATAAACACCGAAGATGGTAGATTAACACCCTGGTAGTTGACCCTAGGATTTTTAAAATGGAATACAAATCCTTGGATGTAGCTTACTTCAGAAGGGACGTAAAATGGGGGTTCCAAGCCTGTGCGATGTTGGGTATTCGTTAAAGATACCTGTCCTAAATAAACTATGGATAGGTGAAATTTAGGACTCCCACTGTAACATCGTCCGATAAGCCATAGCAGCATATAGTGAAATTAAATGAATAAATAACTAAACAATCAACACAAAATTTTGAATAATTATTAGTTGACCGAAACATGGAGGAGAAAATTTATTTTTTACCCCATCTGGACCATTTTCTCCACTGAATATTGAATCAAATTACAGAAATTATATATGTCTAACTTTATTCGTAAGTTTGAAAAAAAAATCAATCTATCATTAAAAGAAAAAAAAGATAAGCAGTAAAGGACATTTTTAAATTTTAGGTTTTCAGATTTAAATTCCCATTTTTTAATAGTTTCGGCGTGGCTAAATTTTCTAATTTTCTGCCCCGTGCATATTTTCACGGTGTATCAAAAGAAAGTGATTCATCACCTGATAGTGGGTAAAGAAAAACTTCAAGACATATTTATTATCTAGGATGAATATAAATAAATAATATGTTAAGACTGAATAGATAAATATTAAGTAAATTTGATTTTCTAAGTGATCACAGAATCCATTGGGAAATTTTAAATATTGTTTATTCTCACCGAACAACTAGATACTTTCTGACAAACTATATGAATAAATTTAATTGTTCAAACTAAAAATTCATAAAGAAAAATTAAATAATAGTTTAAAAAACAAAAAGGGTACTTTTAGATGTCTTCATAATGACTCTACTTTTAAGATTATCAGACAATTAAATATTTACAATTATCAGCATCATGCCCATAAGTTTTATTACGGTAAAACGAATTTTTTATCCCGAACTTTTTAGTTGTTTTTAAGTTTTTTAAATACCATTTATTTTATACTTTTTAGTTCGGCTGGCTCTTTAGTTTTTTTAAACTAATATTCATTTTCTACTTTTTGGTTCAGAGAGCTACAAAAGTGTGCTTTTTTAAACGATTTTTTTTTGTTCCAAAACACACACAACTCTTGCCTTAGGAATCGCACAATATACTACCGTGTAAAATCGTTAATCCTCCCTAAGGATAAATTCGCTAATCCTGAGAGGAAATGGGAAAACTTATTAAATTATTGTATTGTCATCAGTCCTTGAGAATTATTTTAAGTTTCAATTTAATCCTATGTTTTGAAGTAGCCGAAAATCCAGTTCAATGAATCCGTCACAATTATAGGCAAAGATCATAATAACGAGTTAAAAATTTTCAGACACAATTTTATTTTAATAGTTCCTAAGTACAACTAGATCGGAAGGGACACACTTGCTAAGCCTTGAAATGATAGTGAAAAACAATCATCCCATTACACCGTCTGGACGGTCCAGACAGTAATCTTCTTAAGTATGTGTGTCTTCTCCCGGACACCCAGTCATTATTTAATATAATGTTTTATTGTTTGATTGCAGCATTAGTAGCATTGTAGATTCACTTCCTTTATTAAATGTATTCCGAAATATTTTCAATATTTCTCTTTTATATACTAAGTATAACAAATATTTTATTAATAGGATATAGCGTTGTCTGGAAACAGATCCAGGTAATACACTATCTTCAGTTTTTTTTCGTGCTTTATCAATTAAATTATTAGTATTTTTAAAAACTGGTTGGATAACAACTATGACTATGGGCAATGATATAATTTACAATACCTTATATTATATCAATATTAGGGTTCACCTGTGGTGTAGTGAGTAGCATAACATCCAACTATACTCAATATAACCGGTTCAAAAGGAGTAAAAAATTCTGGTTTATGCCGTCCATTGGAGGGGATGTAAAATATCGAGCCCAGCAAGAGCAGTGTCAAGTACTCGTTAAAGATCCCTGTCCTAATTATACTTGGATAGGCAAAATTTAAGACTCCTCCTGTAGCATCTTCCGATTAGCCATAGAACCATAAGGTGACGTTACATGAAACAAACAAAAAATATCAATATCATATTATACCAGAATTAATAGCAAAATACTAGAATTTTCTATTACGAAATAGTCTTTTTGTGGGGAGTGTATTAATTCTGTCCCAGTATATCATAGATTGATTAGTCTGTATATAAGGAAATTTATTTTCTATTCACTCTTCCCAATGAGCTACAATCACTCAATATGAATCGGTAGGTATGTAGATCATAAAAATAGTTACAATATGTTTATATTATTATAATTAGTCGTAAAGCTCCCAAAGTGGAAGGCGCTATGTAAAGATGGTTCACGTTTGGGGATTCTTGTTCTTTTTATTTGCCCACCAGGTTTCCATTCTTTGCGAGATTTCAGCTCTTCTTTCATCGCTCCATTTTGTTCCAGTACTAGGCGCTTATGTCTATGGCTTAACCTCCCATTTTTCTACTTTAAAATTAAAATTGTTTCTTGTTTTCATGTATTCATTATTAATTTTGGCTAATTCCAAGTCTTTCTTAATATTTTTCTTCCATTCCCCTCCATTAACAAGGGATGCTGCGTATTTTACTATCCATTTTCTAAGTCTGTGAACAATATGTTTATATTCTATACATAAAGAAATTAATTTAGTTATATATTCTCTGTGGTGGATTGCACATACATATGAAATGAATATTTAAAGTAGAAAAATGATTTTACATGAGCAAAGCCGGTGTTTAGGAGAAACAGCAGACCTTTCCCACACTGAAGTCGTGACTACCCCTCGCGCCCATTCAGTGGAAGAGGATTTTAACGACTTTATAGTTGAGGGGTAATCACCAGAACTTCTTTTATTTATTTATATGTGTGTATTTTTATTTTTGCATTAGTTGCATGGAAGTTTCCCAACCGTAGCGCAGCCAAGGAAATCGTGAATTGGGACACATGACTCGAAGAATTTTTTATTTATTTTTTATAAAATAAGCATGAAGGCTCTTTGTGAGATGCCTTGACGAATTTTTGTACGAAGGAATATGTTCCTACGGTTTTTCTAACATTTTTTATAGTTTTATTAAAGTTTAATTTCATTAAAATAATTGTCGGATAAGACTAAGTATATGGTTAGTAGCAGAAAATGGAGGAATTTTGGTGATATTGTGGTAGGAGAAATAAGTTCGAGCATGCCGAGAAGTTTAAGTTCAAGTTAGGGTCTAGAAAAAAGAAAATTCAAGTGGAAATAAAGGCGCGATTAAAGGCGGGAAATGCTTGTTATTATTCGATCTCGACATTACTAAGCTCGTTTCTTTTGTCCCGAAATGTAAAAATCATCATCCTTCCAATTCTTCTTTACGGATGTGAAACTTGTCAAAAAAACGCTGAAGGCCTGAAAACCTGAACGCCTTAAAGTATTTAAAAATAAGCCGTTGCCTCGTCGAATATTCGGTCAAGAAAAAGGATGAGACCTCTGGGGAATATAGAAGATTACTTAATGCGGAATTGGGAATCATGCACCCCGCCAATATTATTCAAATGATAGATAGCGTCATAAAGATTAAGATGGATCTGTAAAGTTTATGGGCTTAGTAACGAACGAATTTCTAAGATTTTAATAAGCGCTGTGCCGACTGGAAAGGTGTAGACCGATGCATAGGTGCGAGGATTGCGTTAAGAGAGATCTGACTACTCTTGGTAGTGGGGTCCGTGGACAGAAGTTTGTAAGCAGAGATGGCTGGTATCGGCATCGAGCCTTCGGGCCCGTTTAGCCTAATTATTATTAGTGTTATAAAATAATTGGTAGAATATTCTCATGTAAATTCTGTAATGAAGACTGTAATACAGTGAACACTTGGTGTTTAACATCATAAAAAATTGGGTTCAGAACATGGTAGAATCGGTACTATTTCAATGCTTAAGATAGTGTTCTAGTATACTCATATTTAACCAAATTTGTCTAAGTGCCCTTTTTTTTCATTATCAGTAATTCAAAAACAAAGTTATATAAATAAAATTACAAATAATTTTTGAAGACTTATCGCATATTGATTAATATTCTTTTTTAAATAGTTTTATTTGAAAAGAAAATATATGTCCAGGACGAGGACTCGAACCCGCGTCGCCCAGATCACTAGTCCTGGAGCTCTACCGTTTTATTTAAAAATTAATAAAATCAATAACAAATAAAATAAATAATAAATTATAATATTATTTTTTATTTTATTTTTATATTCAAATAGGGCCTCGGACTAGCTAGGAGTTTAGACCGCTGAGTTGGTGCGCTGAAGAGTCCTGGGACGAACACGGCTGAGACAAATTATTTAATCTTTTAACAACCGTAGATGACCATGTAACATATGAAAACCCTCCTGGGGCTCATTTAGCCTCTATAATGTTGATTATTTTAAATTGGGAAAAACCTGGCGCTTGGGCTTGATAACGGAGAAATCGCACATTAGTTGTCTTAGAAACAGTATATTCTATCCAACATGTACTGAACCCAAGACCTTTCATAGGTTATAGTGAGACATTTTTTTAATTCATTATTAATTTTGTTATTTTATTAGATTTATTCTTGAGGAGATTTTTAGCTCCAGCCATAAATTAAAGCGAAATACATGCAATGATAAACCTGGGGTTTGAACCCATTAGCTAAACTAATTAACTAACCTGTAGAAAAAGAAAAGAAAAGCATGTACCATTAAACGCACGAAGGGTCTTGGGTTCAGTAAATGCTAAAGAATGTACTGTTTCTTGGATAAAAGCAGTCCTTGGAGCTGATTTATCCGAGATCACGCTTAACTGTCAAGTTTTTCCCCAATTAAGGGTACCAACTTTTTGAGGCTGGATGGGTCCCAGGAGATTCCTCAGATCGCATAGGATTAAATAATTTATCTGTCATATCCGGGGCCTTTGGCAAAGCAACTCAGCGCCCTCCACAGTGAGCTATCCCGCTCCCAATTAATTAGCTGTAACATATAAATAACAGCTTAGCAGTATCGCGCCCTCCCCACTAAGAAGACTCCTCCCTCCTACAAGGCCAACATCCCCCAAGGAGCGGCACTCGCAGCCGAATGTTCCGGGTCAGTCGGCCCAGGGTCAGACCTCTGGTTCTCACGACCCCTGCATCTCCCGGCCATCTGCTGTCCGCTATTAGCTATCCAGGTGTCCAACACTTTCTCCACCTCCTCTTCCATTTCCTTAGCATTAAAGATAAAAAATCTTCTATGATCTGCCGCTTGGATTTATGAGGACCATTTTCCTAACAGTGTTATTATCGTTTTGTATAGTTTTTGGGTTAGCTCAGTGTGTAGAACCCTGAATTGCTGAGCTGAAGGTCCTGGGTTCGAATCCGGCTGTGGCAGATAAGTGATTTAACATGTTAACAGCCTTAGATGGAACCTGTGGGATATCCTAACCCTCCTGGGGCTCAATCAGTCTCCTGGGTCTCTTATAGTTTTGGTACTTTAAATTTGGAGAAATACCTGGCGGCTGAGTAGGATCTAATCCTGGTAACCATCCTGCACAATCTACTTGATTTAGAAATAGTATCGACTCTAGGATGTAATGAGCACAATACGCTTCATGAGTTGTAATGGATCAAATCTTTTTTTTTCCATTTAATTGGCAACATTGATATGGTTATATCCTATGCCGAATGCACCACATTGGAGTGAACTGTGGTCTAGTGGTTAGCAAAATAAACTACTATGCCCAAGATCGCGGGTTCGTAGCCCGCCAGGTGGCCCTAGGATTTCTTAAAAGGAGTAAAAAATCCTTGCTTATGTCGCCCATTGAAGGGACGTCAAACGGGGGTCACGAGCCTCTACGATGTCGGCTACTTGTTAAAAATGCCTAACGTAATTATTCCTGGATAAGCGAAATATAGGACTTCCACTAAACATCATCCGACTAACCACGCCAGCGTAAATTGACATGAAATGAAATAAAATGAACAGATAAATGTCCATAAATCTCCATAACTCCAAACCCTCTTCGGGCTCAATCAGCTGCTATGATGTGATTATTTTAATATGGGGGAAAACCTCGTGGTTGAGTATGATATCGCTCTAATCATCTTTCTGCACAGCCTTGTTATAGAAATAGTACCGAGTCTGTCCAATACCGTTTACGTGTTGTAGTGGAACAATATTTTTTTTTTTAATTGGCAACAATGGTATGCTTATATCCCATGGCGAACATACCACACACTATTGCTTTCAACCACATATGCTGTAAATAGCTAAGAATTTCATTTTATCGTAAATATTTATGAGAATGAAAAGTGAAGAGAGTATGCAGCTCTGTTGCGTGTATATTTGTGTGTAGTTTTCATAAATTGATTTCTACTTCACAAATTTATTTTTGTACAAGACAAATGTTAATATAGGTATAATATGTCGCACTAGTATTTCTAAAGTGACAAAAGTCAAAAATCCTTTTTTTTTTCGGTTGTGAGTTATGACTATGATATAAATTTTGATATATACCTTTGTAACTAATCAAAACTGTATGCAGCTTGTATGCAGCTTCAGAGCTTGTCTGCCAGAAGGTCCTTGTGTCACCGTTACACAGTGGAACGAGCGTTAGGAGCGTCTGGACATTCATTAATATCTCCACTTCTGGTTCTCCTAGAATAAGGCTATTGGTACGGTTTTAAAGCTTTTTTAAGGAACTATTTAATTATATGATAAACAGGATCAAACATTTTAGGATAAACGTGTAAAAATTCTAGATTTGATATTTCGATGTTAGATTATTTAGTATCAAACATTGTACCATTTATTGTACCAACATACTACGAGAATAGGTACAATACAGTATTCTATGGAAAGACAGATACATAGGTATTAAATAAAGTTACACAAAGGAAAAAGTAACAAACCAAATAATTTAATTATTAAACAAAATTAATAAAATAATTGATAATTACTTTTGTTAGTTAATATACTAGGTATAATTGATAAATCAAAATTATAATGAATGGAAGTACCTATATGAAATTGTTTTATTTAAATAACGAAATAAAAATTAAATAAATCAAAAATTAAAAACTTGACGATTTGTTGTAGGGACTATTGCTCTATGTGCACCATTACACATATGTCGTTCAAATACCACACGCAAACTGAGTTTCATTGTTAACACTATTATGTTAGATGAGGGTTGTTCGGATAAATGAATGTAAACTAAAACTGGTTAAAAAAAAGAAAACTTGCGAAAAGTAGACGCCAATATCAACAGAAATTATTTTAAATTAAATCTCAAGGCCCAGAAAATAAAAAGAAAAAACCATTTTCTCGGAAAATAGCAAAATCTAGTAGCAAAATCCGACTAATGGAAAAAAAACTTCAAACATTCTAGTTATTTACTGTGAAGGTAGTTTTTTTGGCGATTTTCGCAATTGATTATTTAATTTTATTACCCAATTTTTACCGAAAAATCCCAGACGTTTGAAATAATCCCAAGTTTTATTTGCCTAAAATATCTTATTATGGATGTGTTTTTTTCCAGTAGGTGCACGATTAATTTAATGCATTACCTCAAACAGTGGATTGCTTTAAAAATGTGAGTTTTTAGAAAAATTTATATTTCATTACAGAATTTTTTATATAAGATTTAATTTCACAATTAATTTATCTATGGATTTTGTTAAGAAGAAGTATAAAGTATAATTTAAGATCAAAATAAAGGACAAATTTAGTTATTAGAGAATTGGTCCAATGTCCAGCAAATGCGTTGATTCGTTCCACTGTGCGTTAGTGCCTTAATGATATTTCAAGCTCACTAATAGTTTTCCAAACATGTAGGTTTTTGATTTATATCACTTTAGAAATTCTAGTTCGATATGGATAAAGGAAAATGGAATGGAATAAGGATGTAAAAACCAATATTTGCTATATAATCAACTCCTAGATCGAAATGTCTTAAGATCCAACCTGATGACTGGTGGCTCCCATGACCGCGTTTTTTCTCCTTCCTAAAATCTACTATAGACCACAATCGAGCCGGCACAGGCAGACCGTGGCAGTAGCAGTACCCTGAATCCAATTAGCTAGCGGCTGGAGAGGAGGCGGTAGGTGTGTGGCGTGGGTGGGTTCGACTCCCACTCGGGACTCCTGTTATTTATCACCCCGGACGGCTATCTACCTCAGGATTTGCATTGACCCCGCCGTCATTACCGGTACACCACATCCTCTGTATCTAGATCCCATATTTTATTCGCTATCGCCAGACCTAGTCGCGAAAATCTCGACCCGGAGCCGATAAATCCTTTTGGATCCCCTAGCCTCTTATTTACACGCCTCTCGGGGCGCTATCTTATGTCTTTAAGCGAAATGTGCCATTCTTCAAACTCGGAACGGCATACTTCATCCAGGCCTCTCTTTGAAGATATTGTTAGAGTCCTTTTAGGTCGAGGTTAGAAAGGCGGAAATGACACACCGTAGGGTCCATTGAAGCATTCAAATATAATATGCAAAACCGAAAGAAACCGAAGGTTCGATTCCGTTACCTTTAGGAATTATTACTTCTATATGTCCCAGCTATAATACTATTCTAAGCTTGACCCAACAAATTAAGCTGTTACTCAGGCGTATATCCATCCGTTTAGGGAAAATAAAAGCTGTATCACTATAACTCATGAAGAGTCTTGGGTTCAGTACGTTGTAGAGGCGGTAATGTTTTTTTGGACAAAGCTTGTGCAGGGATGTGATTAGTCCTTAATTACACTCAAAATCCAGGTTTTCCCCCTATCTTGGGTAATCACTTTATAGAGGCTGGGTGAGCCCCAGGAGGCTACCAGATCCCATAGGATCCACCCCCGACTGTTTAAGATTAAATAATAACTGCCATAGCCAGTATTTGAACCAGAACCCTCTGGCACGGCAACTCAGCGCTCTTTCATTGACTACCCGCTACATACTAGAGCTAGAAAAAATTGTAAATCAGAGAAGAGGTTAAAAAATAGTGTCTGGGCAAAGAAAGGACAAAAAGTGAGGAACGGAAAATAAAAAAGGAAAGTTGAAGGAATGTTCGGTTTATTATTTTACACAGTTATCTTCATAAGTTGATGAAGATATATGGCTATTAATTGGTTAAAAAAGAGAAAAATGTGTTTCTAAACGTTTATTGAGTTAATTACATAAGGTAAAATCAAACAGAAAATGCATCTTATTTCTTCAAGCTTAGCTAGTAGAGGGATAAGTTTTTTTTTATTTAAGAAAATATATTTATAAAATATGTTTTAATTTTTCGGTAATGATCATTTTTTTGATTTTTTCTCTTGTAAGTTATTTGAATACTACCAGAGGCAGTTGTAAAGTTCAATAACATTTTTTTTTATATTGAAATTGAACGGTAATAAAAGTTAATGAGGTAATTGGGAGCAATGACGTTCCAAGAAGGGTTGATATTGTACTACATGGAGAAGGGCGTAAAAGCGGAAATTAAAAATAATATTACAACGAATAAAAATTAAATATTATTTAAAGATAAATTCACTCATGTCTGAGGTGTACAAACAAAAGAGATAATGTTAATGAAAAGGAAATAATATTCGTTTCTATTCGCTGTGCTAGAGGAGTATTTGATACTTCTGAATTGTGTAAGATGAATGTCACAACACAAAACCTACAAAAACCCAAGCAAATAAATATCAAAAGAATATAAATAAGAAGAATATAAATATACAAAGAAGGCAAATACATATCACAGATTAACACGTACCTATCAATGGTTTACAACCGGAGTCGAAATAAGCACTGGCCGTAAAAAAGAAAGAAAATGAAACATAAATATACAGGAAGAAAACGGTCCGGGTGAAGGTAAAAATAAGGAGAACTTTTTATTGAAAAGCAAACGTTTCGACCCACATTGCAAGTCTCCTTCAGGGCTCAGTATACAATACACAATCTGTACAATAATCCACAAGTGCCATTAGAGTCAAAATTGAAAGTATTCGAGTCTACAATTAAAAATGTCATAACCTACGCATGTCAAGTTTGGGGCCACACATACTATGAGGAGATCGAAAAAGTAGAAAGATATTTCATTAAAAAAAGTTTTAAACTACCGGTTAATACCCCAAATTACTTTGTATACCTAGAAATAAATAGAAAATTAGTCCACATGTACACACTAAAAATGCAATTTAATTATATTTGAAGAAGATGGCCTCGAGATCATCTACTATAGAACTTTATTGGAGTGCTATCGATGGGTAGTTTCTCCACAAGTGTTTTCATTTCATATTCTACATTTTTGCACATTTACTTGATATAATACCATTATAGTTGTAAATATCATTGAATTAAATAAAAAAAAAAAAAAAAATTATATTTTAAAAATATTAGGTTATAAAGAAAATAGGCTATGTACAGTTATAGCAAGAGAAATAATAAAAACAAATTTGCCATGGTTTAAAGAGGGGGGGGGGAATTGCAAACAAAATAAATTATAAATTAGATTTAACTTTAAACTCCGTGGGTACTTGGGAGGGAGAAATCTCCAAAATGTTAGAGCTGTACAAAGATTATTTTATCCAAGTTTACCATGCAAAAGCAGCAGAGGGCATACACCACGGTCTCTATAGCTCTTTAAATAAAACAATAGATTACCTTAGACATTTGAAAGTAACAAAAAAAAAATTAGCGTAATTATGAAATGCAGAGGAGAACTTCTGAATCTAAATTACAAACCATTTGAAATTGATTCGCAAAATATACAGCTATACTCACTGAGTAATTTGAACGAAATTGAAAACCGTTTTCACTTCCTTGCAGTGTGTCCCGTCTTAAAATTGTTAGAAAAAAATTCTTAAAACATGAGCTGATCTCAAAACAAAAAGTAATAGATATTCTGAATGGAGAGAATTCAATAGGTTTATATAATTTTGTAAGTAGTGCAGGTCGATATAGAACATTTTTAATTTCAGAATTTAATTATTAATGTCAAAAAGAAATTTAATTTAGATTTAGTTTTGTTATTATTTGTTAGTAGTAGTTCAATCAAACTCCCTGCAGACGGTATAAAGTACCATGCTGTGGTTGCTAATTTTGTAAATAAAATTAAAAAGAAAACCAATGTAAATAATTTAATAATAAAGAGCATTTTTTATCAATTTACATCTATCTATCTGTACAATATACAGTCAAATTAAAATTATACGTGGTAAATGTTATAAATACGTGTAGGCTCAAGGTAGCTGAGTTATAAAACATAAAGATCGGTGGTCCCTTAGATAAATTTACAAAACAAAGTTAATAATTGCAGAGTATTATTATTCAAGTATAGAATTATTATTTAATATATAATACTTTACCATTATTATTCCCTTTCCTTTATATATTTATCTAAGGGTTAGGTAAATATTTAATATGTATAATTTTAATTTGTCTATATTTTATGCTATGTAGGTCGAAACGTCGGCTTTTCAATAAAAAGTTCTAATATTTAAGAGGTTTTTTTTACCTACTCCCGGGTCATTTTCTTCTTCATATATTTAAGGTCGACTAATATTATTCAAGATAGATATGCATGTATAAAAAATATGTATTATTAATCATAGTATGAAATATAAACAAGAATAAAGGTTACAGTGAATGAGGAAGGAAGAGCGGATAAAAAAGAAAGGCTATGTACAAACTAGGTTGCTGCTCGGACGCCAGACTGTCTGCTCGGCCAGCCCCCGCCGATCTCAATATCATCCTCTATTGGGCTTTCTCTTTAACTACCTTCGGATAGTTTGTTTATATTATAATGCAGAAAGTAAACAAAAATATCAATAATATGAATCGTAAAGATATTTTTTAAGTTCGGCCGGACAGATTCATATCCACAAACCGTGTTAAATAACAGTAACTTATCGAAACCGAAGGCTCAATGCCGATACCACCAATCTCTGCTTACAAACTTCGGTAATTATTCCACTGCTTGTCGCTTTTGATAGCGGCCGTAATTTTTAATTAGTGGCGTAAATTTCACGTCACTGATATTTCTGAAGGGAACTTGATTCCAACATCCCCTCCACCTTACCTTCCATTATTGACTATATATATATATATATATATACATTAAACAACCGACTTCTAAATATTTTTTAGGTTATATCTTTTGCTATACTTCGAAATATTTGTTGAGACGTTCATTTCTTCACGAAATTATTACCGAAAAATATACATTTCCCATTATTTCACTCATTAGTTATAATTATTATAAATAAATCTAACAATTTAATTAACATCAAGTAATACAATTTTAATCTATTAAATCAGCAGACATAAAACAATACAATATTATTATTACACTTATAATTTAATATATTATACACTTTTTAATAATTTAAATTAAAAAATTTGAAATAATCTATCTGCCTCTCCCCTGAAATCACCATATTCTTTTTATATAACGATCTCAATAATTACAATGAATAATTAGATCGTCCTGTAGATCATGTCGTTGAATGACGTAACACTGGCGTCACTAAAATGGCCACTATTAAAAGCGACAATAAGTTGAATAATTACCCAAACTTCCGTCCATGTGCCACTACCCAAACCTAAATCCAAGAGCTGGAAGAATTACTAAGCCTAGCAAATTTACTAGATCATCTTAATCTTTGTGACGCTAGCACTTGAATAATATTAACCGGGCGCATGCTTCGCAATTCCGCGTTGTGAAATCTAAATTCTCTAGTGGTCTCATCCTTTTTTGGACCGAATATTCTATGGAACACCTTATTTTCGAATACTTTTGGACGTTGTTTATCCTTCAGCGTCCTAGTTAAATGTTTATCCTTTATTGTTAAATTAGCGTCCACATTTCACGTCCGAAAAGGGGAGTTGGAAGGATTAGGGTTTTATAAATTCTTATTTTCAGATCTCGGGACGAATTACGCGAGCTTAATATCGAGAATTCGTCGTCTTTAATTACTTTTTAATTTCGTTTTTTCTAGTTACCATAGAGCCTAAGTACTCAAACTTCTCCACATGTTTTTTTTTTTCAACAACAACAAAACAACTTTATTTGCAATAATCTCCACATGTTCGAACTTATTCCCTGCTACAACAATAACACCGAAATTTCGCCCTTTTTATTTACTAACCACAGTCTTGTCCGAATTTACTTCCAGCCCTATTTCCTACCTGCATTCATCAACGTTACTTTATTTATTTATAATTTATTGTAATTTTTTTTATCACTGCTTTAATTTTTAAATATTTTTATTAAGAGATAAGATTTGTCCCCAATCGAATCTTATTTTGTATAGTTGTGACTCAAGCACGGATATTTTACTATCCAGATTCAAGCCTGCGAAGTAAAGATTATATCTTGATATATTACAGAATAGAGTAACCGGTTAAGATTAATATTTTTGAAAATTGGCGCCAATGAAAACGTACGGGAAAATTTGTGATAGCGCTGAAGGAAATTCGTAGATCTTGTTACTGAAATACCGATAAAGTTTAGGATATATTTACAAGTTTAAGGGAAAAGAATGGACTTGGTCGAGATAAAAAAAATCAATAAAAAAAAAAATCCTTGTGTATATGAAATATACATTAATTAGTGCAAAATAATATTTAAGCAATAAAAATCTATTAATTGCCGTAATATTTTTCCATAGTGATGAAAAACGGGATTTAAAACGAAAAAATTTAACCAATTCTTATATCTTTATAAAGAAACGAAGCGGGAATAAAATACGAGTCTATTCTTTTTTTTATTTTTATTAATGATCGAAATAGATAAAAATTGCGAAGTAAGAAAGATAGTTTATTATGTCAGTTAAATATAAACTGCTTTAAATATTATTGGATAATCTTCATGAGATAGTTCATAGTCCCATAATGGACAGTTAGACACTAGACCAAAGAGAGAAGAGTTGAGCTAGGTTGTGGATTATGCAATGGCTACAGACCCTATCTGATTGTAGTAGGCGCGGGTCACTATCCTCTGTAGTCACCTGGTCTCGCTAGTTCCTTGCTTAATTTATGCCATCGCTTCTTCTGCCCTTTCATTAATATTTATGCTCTCGTGTAGAACGTGTAATGGAAATGGCCCGTCGTAAGTGTGCGGTTTGTAACGACATTTGTAATGGGCTATTTTTTTTATTTTTTTTTGTTAGGTTTCTTTTTATCATATGGTTTGATTTTTTTATAGGATTTCGATGAATCTTGTTTATATAAAACTGATAATAGATCGAATTCTCTTTATAATAATTAAATTTTTAGAACCTGTACTTATCAATGTTCCTAAAATTACTCGATAGATTTTCAGTAAAAGAAGAATAGATATAAGTACTATACCATAATAACTCGTTAAAATTGTGTGGTCGAAAATCACGTTCATGAAAAAGGCCATTTTTTCCTACATCCGATACAATATATCTAAGAAAAGACTTTTTTTTTAAATGTAAAGCATCAAATTATGCACTCCAAGAATACCTAACTTTTTGTTTGATATATTTATGGACCTAAATTATATTTACTATACATCAATACACTATAATAATATGATGTATGTATTCATGTAAAATATTATCTTCTACAGATCCCTATATACATTTGCAACCCCAATAAATCAATAGTTAAGTCGAATTTTGACCAGAATGAGTTGATTATACTGAGGAAAGTGTAATCGTAGCCTTGGTCCTTAAATGGAGTTATAATATAAGAAATAACTCCATTTCGAGCCTAGGTCTGAATTATGCACTACGAGAATAAATATTCCTCACCCCTCAGCACAATTTACTCATTGAAGACTAAATTCGACTTAGTCGCTAGTCATCGGGGCTACAAATGTTTAGATGTAAAAATTTAAGAGAATGGGGACGAAAAACTGAAACTAAGATCAGTTACTCATATTTTCCTGAATGCGATTTGTCATCAAGTCATAATGTATGCATGAATTACATCCATATATCAGGTATGTAATTAGTGAAGAAATTACTTTCAGGAGTACTAAATAAAGGAGTGGCTGATATTTTCACTGTATAAATATTGTTACGGGCTACTGGGTGTAAAATGGACTAAACTATTACTTAATTCAAGAATCTAATATTTATTAACAAATTAGAAAGAATACAATTAGATTATTTAAAACAATTAAATTATTAGGCTAATATCAATTTACAATAACAATATTCTACTAAATGTTATCTAATTTCTAAGATAATAGGATATTGCTAATACTAAATAACTAAACTATTTATATATAAATTGTTTCAAATACAATAATATTACACTATAGTTTACAATTACAAATTATCACTTACAGTTCGCTAACTAAAGTCCACCGACCGTAAGACTCTCCAAATATGACAAACTGACCCACAGTTTATTACACTTATTACACGGCCACTAATTGTCACTGTTGCTCACTAAGCACTTATTACAGACTAACTAACTCACACACACTGCCACTAGTTAACGATTGCTACTCACTGGCTTATTACTGACTCGTCTTATTACTGACTAGGCCGGCCGAACAGATGGCCTTTTATATAGGCAAGGTAGGTCGTGGTGGAGCATTACTCGGAACAAGATCGAGAACCATCCAGGTTGAACGAGATTGGCCTCGGCAACTTCTTTAATCCCTTCCGCTTAATCCCATTGTTTTCCTAATCCTGTCAGCCGGTCCTACTTCCCGCTCTGACCGTAACAATATTTATATTTGAAAAGAAATATTATATACCTACAATTTTAAAATTGTAAAATTAAATTAAAATTGTACTATAAAATTTTCAATTTATAGTACAAATTTGTATCTTTTAATAATATTCCACTGAACGCTGTCGAACAGATACGTTACCTAGGACTCCATCTGGACAAACGTCTCACTTGGAATCCTCAAACAAGACTGAAAAGAGAAGAACCTGCTCGACGCTTTCGCCTACTTCAACATTTACTGGACAAAGGCTCTAAGCTCCCAATCAATTACAAAAGACTCATTTATATGTCAGTTATCAGACCTATTTGGACATACGGAGTTGAGCTTTGTAGGTCTACTAAACCATCCAATTCATCTCGTATCCAATCCTTACGATCCAAAATGTCACAAACAAACTCATCCATCATGATCTTATTATCCCATATGTTACTGATTTGGCCCAAACTAGATGCCTATCCTTTCATGACAAGCTCCATACACACTTGAATCCGCTAGTCTCTCAACTTGCTTCCCATACTATTCCTGATAACCCTCCGAGGCCATCTACTATAGAATTTTATTGGAGTACTACCGATGGGTAGTCTCTCCACAAGTGTTTTTCATGTCATATTGTACATATTAGCAGATTTACTAAAATAGTAATGTCCATATGTCTTGGCGTCCAATGATGGTATAATGATTAATATGAATATTGTTGGAAATTCAATATTGTATGATCTAATTTATATCGCGAGCCTCTTGACACCGAACTGCCCTAATCCATGGTTTTTGGCCGATTTGTCACTATCCTTGACCAGTCGAGCTGCATCGCTTGACCAAAGATCTACAAGATCTATAATGCCGACTGAAGAAATTAAAAGAAAATATTTATAAGAGAAAAATTCAAAATGAGGCATTATAGAATTGTAAGGGTATGATTGGGTAATTCAAAGAAGAAAACTTAGAACTCTACATTAACGGAAAAATAGAAAACGTGTCAATGCTTCGCATGCTTCGGACACTACAAGAACATCATGAGAATAAATAAAGTAGTTATTATGTATATATGCATATCAATTATCTGCGACAATTAATAGAAAATAGAGAGAGAGAGAGAGAGATTTGTATAATAGCAATCAGGTACCACCTCGTCAGCCAATTTTTTTTTTTATTGCGCACACCTACCAATTACCATTCTTGTCCAATCACCTAGCCTAGGCAATTAAGGAAGTAAAGAATATTCATACTAAATTATTCGAATATATAAAACATCCAGTTTTCTCGAAACAAGAATTTTGAGCATGTCTGTCCCGTGTCAATTATGGCTTAATAATATTATTAGAACCACTTTAAATGGTTGAGGAAAAAGGAAAACAAAAAAAGGTCTTGCAGATTTGTCTGCTTAACTGAATATTTTCCATTCATCAAACATCCTACAAAACGGGACTAATAGCGTTTAATTAACGGTTTGGACACTAAATAGCATTAAAATTCAGCGGCCGGGCCTGGTGTTTTATCTTGTAGTTGTCGACTTAGCCTTGTAGCTTGTAGCTGCACTCGCCTTGAGGATCGGAAGGAGATGAAAGGTGGCGATGGGGAATTAAGCACTCCACCCCGATAAGGAATAATAGAGAGCTCGTTTACAATTTTACAAGTGGGCCGGGTTCTGCTTTGCATATCTTATTATCGCATCCCTAAGCCCATTATTTCTCGCCTTTTGTGAGTAAAGGACCGCCTATTTTAGTATTAAAATCGCGCCTATTTATTCGAAATTGATGACAGCACGGTATCGTTGATATCATCTGTGTCAGTTGCGTGCCCTTGCCTACCCTAACATAGTTATACACTAGGCTAGTCCTAATTGTATAACTATGTTATAATTGGGGATAGTAAATATGTAAAATCCCCGTAGAAAAAAATAATTAAACCCAAAATCCTTAATTTTTTTTATGTATTTATAGAAATTTACAACTGTATATTGAATACATCAAGCAAATATAATGAAATATAAATTATGTCCCGAGATAGGTAGTAGAGAAACTACCCAGTACTCAAATAAAAAGCTCAACTTAGAAGGTCACGAGGCCATCTTCTTTTCAGACCCCTCGGAGGATTGACAGGTATTGAAGAGATTGCTAGGTTGGAAACTAGTGGGTTTGAGTGCGAATAAAGTTTGCCAGGAAGGGACTGATATCGGATTTGAGCCAAATCAGCAACAAATGGTACATTGAGGTCATTATGGATTACTTTGTTCGTAACAAAGTAAGGAGCATTGAGGATTTTGGATTGTAAGAATTGAATAACACTCCCAATACTCTACTCCGTAAGTCCAGATGGTTCTAATGACTGTCATGTATATGAGTCTATTCTAATTAATTGGGAGCTTAGAGCGTTTGCCTAGTGAATGTTGAAGTAGCCTGAAACGAAGAGTTGTTTCTTGTCGTCTCAGTCTCCTATTTAACTTAAATATTAATCAAAAAAAGAAATAGATGCACGAAATGTATAAATATTTCAATATATATTCCTGAAATATTAATTTAACACTGAAAAATTCTGGCGATAGATCCTATGGGATCTAGGACTCATCCTCATCTGGAGCTCATCCTTAGTTTATAAAGTGGGTACCCAAAAAAAGAGAAAATCTGGCAATTGAGCTTGATCTAGAACTAATCACCTCCATGCATAATCTTTTTGAGAAACAGTACAGTTTTTTTGTTTTTTTTAAAATCAGTTCTTAGATCCTACTTAACTTATACAAGGAATGGCCAACTATCGACCCAACTTGAACATTTTCCAGCCATCGAAAATCATAAAACTTTAACAAAATATTTTTCTATGATACATTCGACGTTACAAAAAATATTTTTTTGTAATGGCCAATATAGTGAAAACCAATGTATTAAAAAATTATTAGTTTATCGATATATAAAAAAAATAACTGCCAAAGATATAATTCCACGATTACCATCCGCGGTTAGCAATCATTTATTATAATATTAACTGTGTTAAAATGTAAGAAGAATAATAAACCAAATAATTATAGCTCATTATGCTTCAATTTTACACTAAAAGAAGGGTCTAAATTTAATAAAGGTATATATAATTTTTATAATGTAATTCTCTCCCCCAGGTTACCGTTGGCCTGATAACTGTCTTGTATAGAGTTATTTTTGCTTACCAGGCTCATTCATGTTTTTTTGAGTTTATGTGTTAAGGCAGGAGTAACGGTTTCCGATACTCAAATGTTAATTTATAATTATGTTGAGACCTAATCTTTTCAAAGTTTCATGTAGTGTTTAGCATAACAACCCATTACGTCCTAGATTGCAAGTTCGTTGCCCAGTAGGTGGTCTTCCCTTAAAAAAGGGTAATAAAAAATTCTTTGTTATGCCGCCCTTCGGAAGGGACGTAAAATGGTGACCCCGAGCCTGTGCGGTGTCGAGTACTCTTTAAAATTAAGGAGTCCCCCTGTAGCATCGTCCGATTAGCCATTGTAGATTTAAATAAAGCAAACAAAAATCAGTTTTCACATAGATCATGTATTTTTTCTTTAATTGTAAAAATTAGAACAAAAACTTCTGCCCTCGAGCCCTTCGTACAACGTTTTTATTTGGTGATCACCTAGTTCCTGTAGTGACAGACTTATCTTGCACGCTGTTCAAGTTCTTAGAAACCCTATCAAGTTTATTTTTACTTTAGTTTCCTTAAAAGAAAGAAAAAAAATATTTAAAAAACCTAAGAGATGGAGATGGATGATTGATGGCCGAAGAGAGGCAAAGCGATTAGGACAAACCTGTCCCTAGCAGAAAGCAAATTAAATTCTCAATCAACCGGTTGCGACTAGTTTGCATTTTCTCTGAATATATATGCAATAATACACCCCCTCCCAACTTTAATATATATGCAATAATACACCCCCTCCCATCTGTAATATATATGCAATAATACACCTCCTATATATGTGATAATATATATGCAATAGTATACCTCCTCCTATATATAACCTCACCTATGACTCAACTACTTTACATACATTATTTAGCAATGCCTCAATTCTGACTTAATAAACTGGGAAGGGAGAGGAAAGTAATGTTTTTCCTGAATATTATAAACATTGTATCCAGTCCGATTTCGTTTACCATTTTCTTGTTACTTCGTCTTAACTGGGATGGGAGAGAACGTAAGTTGCGCATGCGAAATAAATTATTAAAAAATATTAATTCCATGGCCTCAAATAATAAGGTTTGTTGATAAGTTAATAATTTTTCTATAAGATAACAAATAACAAAAGACAAATCAATTGATTCCAAATAGCAAAGTAGTAAAATTTGTTAACTAAATTAAATTGCAGCTCTAATAATAACGAAAATTTCGAGATGCTTAATTTTAACTTCACACTGTAGATTTGGGATGTTCGTTATTTTTATAACAAAAAATATCTTACTGTAAACTGTAGTATGAGATCTGTAGTCTTAATTGGTTTATTACTCTGCTATGCCTGTTAGAAACCTTAAGTTCGAATAATTAGGTAAACTATTTTTACAGCCATTTAATCCAATTAAACGGTAAGCAGAGGCCGGTTAAAAGGGGTTTTATAGCATATAACCCATCCTACACCGTCCTTATTATGTATTATCATTCATTTGTGGGAGAAGAACTTAAACGACGAAGGAGATATCTGTCAGAAGACCGAAAGAAGTTACTGACTGAGGAGCTCTAGAGATACTGGCAGGCCATCAAAGCTGGTAGCGGAACAAGAGATTCTAGGCACGGAAAATGATATCGATTGTTCGCATTCATAGCGGCTCAATACTAATAAATTCGAGGCGTCAGCATACATCAAACGTTAAATCTTTACTTGGTATTTTGCTATAACTACGTCTCACTATATCTTCCTAAATTAAAATATTTAAGTTTTTTTTTTATATAGGGACATTTCAAGAAGTCAATCCGAAACAAAAGATGTATCCTTTAAAAGACTTCATTCTCGGTTCCCCTAAAAGGAATATCCGGCGTCAGAGAGTCTGGGAGGAACAGAACCAGCGGAGCCCGGCGAGAGATAAGAAAGAGAGAGAGAGAGAGAGAGAGAGAGAGAGAGAGAGAGAGAGAGAGAGAGAGAGAGAGAGAGAGAGAGAGAGAGAAGGTGGGAGGGAAGCCGAGGGGAACTCTCGCTGAGGAAAGGAGGGCGATAGTTATCTGGCAGACGTAAGGTCGAAGGAGGCCAGTAGGCTGGTGTCAAATGTAAACATGGCCTCTCGGATAGCGGGCTCCGCCAATTACATTCTCTCACTTGTCTCTCTTCCTTTATGGCTATCGATCACACCGCTTCGATAGTATCAATACTTAGTCTTAGTCTCTGCTCATCTCATAATCGATATAGCCCTTAACGTACAGTCGTATACCCTTATTGTGAAAATCCCAAAGACAATTAATTAACAAGTTCATTTGCATGCCAAAGGAACGAAACTTGAACCTTCCTAAGGAAAACGTCTGGATGCTATCCTTTGTCAACCCTGACTAAGAAAAGCATCATAATAAAAATTAGGTTTAGTGGTTAGCATAAAAACTTACTATACCCAAGATCGCGGAATCGCAGCCTACTATAAATTGTAGATTATTCTTAGTAAAACTTTGCAAGGTTTAACATTGGCAATCGCTACAAGGAAAAGGTTAAAACGAAATATTTTAAAAACAGAAACCTGGAACGTTCCTTAGGAACGTTCATTAATATAATCCTATATATCCTATATAATACGATCCTGAATATGATGCAGCAAGTTGTTTGATATTTCTATTGATATAAAAACGGTCGACCGTAGACGTAATGATTATGTAATATATAATGAATAAAATATAGCGTAGTTACAAGTCATTATTATGAGTGTGTATAAAATATAGAAGTTATAATTATTATTCTATTTAATTGTATTATACCTTATATCCTATTGAATAGTTCAACCAACATCAGATTATTTTGTTATGTAAAAAGCTTTTTATTCTAAAATAAAAATATTAATAATAAAATTGGCAATTATAATAATTAGCAACCAACCTAAAATTGTTTTATAAAAAAAAGCTTTTTTATTCCACATTAAAAAAATAAAATGAATAGCAGTTATATTTATGAAAAAATCAGCAACACTTTATACAAGATGGATGGAATGCTTGAAGCTTGATATGGACTTTAAAATTCTGAAATAAATGTGAAAACTATGGCTCACATCTAATATTAAAATAAGGAAGGAAGTGAATTTTATTTAATAGTTTGATCCTCAAAATTAAAATTTTATAGGTGTAAACGTTTACATAAGAATTAAATCGATACGTAAAGAAAGTAATCTATTAGTTGAGCAGTTAATGGTGATAATATTTGCTTAACATTGAAAACTTTTGATGATACCACTCTGATGATCGACCTTTACAAGTGGCCCAGTTCTTACACAGAGGACATAACAGTAATCCTTCACCACTGAAGATGACGTTAAGCTTCTGATGTTTGAAAGAAAATTTTTAAAAAGAATTTTCTTCTCGGTTCAAGAGAATCCTCTTGAAAAAAAAGGAACCATTAGGAGCTTTCCAGGCTGTATGATGGTACCGTGGTCAAATTTAACAACATAGAGAGACTTCGATGGACAGTCCATAAGGTGAAGATGGAAAATGCCATGATGTATAAAAATAGAGCACACATCAAACCAACAGAAGATCTCGGCTCAAGGTTGAAGAAATATTTATTTAATCTACAATAGCCATTAAATAGTCCTAAAACATTTATAAAAATTAACTCGATGACATGATTTCTATTGTTACTTCAATAGAGGACAATGAATCAATAATATTTATAAATATTTTTTTTTATTTATTTGGTTTATTTCAACCAATTGTAAATCTATGCCCGAAATTTTAAAATGCAATTTTTGAACCAGCCCAAGAGATAATGTAATATTAGAGGTTAATGACTCTGTTTATAATTTAATTGTGGCTAATGCAATTACATAAGCAGCCAAATTAACTTCTAACCATATTAAGTTAATCGATCTTATAGTTTATATTACATGTAGTTCCAAGTATCCTATATCTTCATGTGCCAGTTTCATGACGTGTAATCTGTGAAAAAATTGTCAACTTGTGTGACAAAAATATTAAAGATTATTTATGGCAGTAACTTGCTAAGCTAATTTCCATTTCATATTGTTGTAGGATGCTTGCTAAACGGTACCATGTTCGGCGAGGGGTCAGCGATGGTATTGTCATCGCCGTGTGAATACTGCTATTGCATTAAAGGAAAGCAACACTGTGTTAGGCCCCAATGCCTCCTGGACGTAACCGGCTGTACACCGCAATATTCACAACACTCTTGCTGCCCGGTCAAGTATAACTGTAGTCAGTATATGAATCTCTTTTAATTGCATGAAATAATTCCCTAATCTCGAAAATTTATTAAAATTTACTATTAACATAAATAATACCGGTTAATAATACTATTGTACTGAATAGATACAAAAATGTGTATGTTTTCAATTGATGAAGGATTGCATTAAAACTTTTCTGAACTATTAACTCAAGAAGATTTCATATTTGAAGAAACATCAGAACTATATTTAAAAGATAACCATGATAAAAAAAAAATGAGGTTTACAAACACCAACTTATTATATGTCATGTTCTATATATCATAGATCACATATCATACAACTTGAATTTAGTTAAGAATGTACATATAAATAAAAAATCATACAAGGAGAAAAATCAATTAAACATTTAAGATTTTTATATGAAGTTATATATTTTATGTAGCTTATTTTCATTCAAATAATAAAAAATACCGAATAAATAAACTGATTCATTTAAAAATTCAGGTGTGTATTGATCTATAGGCGACGAATACAGATTTTACATACAGATAAAATGTAATATTACATAAAATGTAATATTATCTTGACCATTGAGGATAAATGATCCCCTAGAGTTTTTTATTTAAATAAATTTTAAAATGAATGTGACTTGGAGAATTTTTAGACTTATAACTGTAATAAAGTTATATAAATGATTGGTACTGATGCAGAAAACTAAATGTAATAAAATGAAAATGACACATTGTCAAAACGTCTCAAGAGATCAATAAGGATCAAGAAAATATAATTGACTGGAAACTGTTTTTTCTCTTCCCCAATATAAATCCCTAAAAAAAATATTTTATTGATTTTGATATTTTGGAGGACAAGAAGAATGAGATTATTAAGAGCTTAGGTTTCCTAGAAGTCTACATTACCGAAAACAAATTTTTCGCATTAGTATTATATCCTAACCTTTATAATAATTACACGTTCTCATTATATTTTTTCTAAATGGGCCATTATCTGAACAATCATTAGAAAAAAATAAGAACTATTTGACTCCTTTTGTTCTACTATGGAGGCTATAGTATTGGTAGCCCCTTGCCTCGGTTCTACAGAAACAGTCTTTGTGGGGAAACTGCCCTGTGGTTTATTACGTCACTCTCTCATTTAAAAAAAACAGTTGAGTTTTAAAGTAATTCTTTCTCTACATTTCTGTGAGAAGTGCTAAAGGTTTGTTTCCATTATTTTTTCATGTGTGAATGAATTAAACAATTATAAAACCTTGCAAATTTCAATCCCTTATTTTTTCTGTTACTTGTTCCTCCTTTTCTTTCTATTTAAACCTTTTACCTTGGCATAATATCCATTTCCTACGTTTTAGTTAGAACCTATTAGATCAATCCATATTCTTGATGATAGGATGCTAACCTATCTATCTAACCTCCTACCTCAAGGAACGGATAGTTTAGCTTCGGGGTCTTGAACCCATAGATGGATTGCCTTTGCAATAGGCTTGAGTCTATTCTACATCTCTAATGAGATAATCTAAATTTCAAAATTATTATACAACCATTTTACCGTAATAATAAACAACCATTAGCTTTCGCATTAAATCAAATCCTCTGGGTACAAAGTCCCCCCTCCCCCCACCATGACAAAGTTATAGTTATCCGCTATATACTTTTATATTTCTTAAGACACAAATGGAAATATTTCATTCTCCATAAATCTATAAACAGCATAAAACAAAAATACCTGTTTTTTTTGCCTATTCGGGCATCTTCAGGACAGAAAGAGAATAATAGCTGTGCAAGTAAACTAACAATACTCATAGAAAAATGCAGCAAGAACCCAACTTTTTTTTATTTCTTCATTATTATTTTAAGATACAAGGAACCATTAGTAGAGTAAATTAAAACTTAATTATTAACACGTAAAATTTAGTTTCCCATATTATTGAAAAGGATCTGGATAATTAAAATAATAAATACAACAGAAGTATTTGAAACAGTTAAAACTAGACAGGGCCTATAATTATGAATCAGTTATTTTTTAACTCTTATTTCACTTATATAAAATTTAATACTTAAATTTTATATTTAGCATCAGACAAACTGATGCTGAATTACCTGAAAGAAATAAAAAATAATGATTTATAAGGCTTGTAAGAAGTCAGTGAATATTATTTATCAAGTAAACTAATAAAAAAGATTATATCCTATAATCAAAACCAAGCCTTATATAACATAATGTATTTATTGGTTATTACAGAAAAGATAAAACTGGTCTTACATTTGATTTTCTGCGTATCTCACAGTGCTTGAGAAAACAGCATTATCAGGAACCAGGAACCACAAACCACTTCACCAAATTACTAAAATCACTAAACCAATTTTTGAAAATCTCTCTCAACGCACTCGATTTCACTCTGTAACAAATAATTAGATAATTTTAACAAAGCACAAATATATTAATTTATAAGAAAAAATGCTACATGGGTGAAATCTTTCTTACCTTTAAATTTCTGCAAATTTGTTTTTGCTGAAAGCAATCAGCATAATCAGGAACCACAAACCACAAAACAAAATCTAAAATCACTAAACTAATTTTTGAAAGTCACTCCCGACACATATAATTTCACTCTGCAACAAATAATTAGAAAATTTTAACAAAGCACAAATATGTTTGTTGTGTTTTTTAAAAATAATACTGAACAACTAGATTAATAGATTTCTTTGAGATATATTGCATAGCGAATTAAGTAAATAACATATATTTATTTTTCAGGAGATCTGAGGAATTCAACAGTAACCTCAACAACCACTAAGTCATCTGTAGAATCAGGTAAAGAAATTAAAAATAAATCTTTACATGAGTAGAAAATGAAAAATCTAAACAAGTGTTTTTCTGTCTCTATACTCTGCTCATATTGTTTTTATTAATTTAGTGAATTGAAAATTGAAAATCAGATGTAAAGGGAAATTTTATAATTGAGGCACTCCATTAAAAAATCTATATTTAACATGTCACAATAATATATTTTTTAACTGAAAAACTTCTATACTATACATGATACAGTATTTCGTATTTATATACGACAAACATAAATAATTTGCACGTATTACTATATTAAAAGTTAAATAAAATAAAAAATTTTATGGCATGGCGGTCTAGTCTTTCTTGTATATAAAATACCTGTACATCTTGATTAAATAGTGAAATAAAAATGCAGTATGCCTTAATAGTGTCATTTGTACATTTTAACTTAATATCAAAGCATATTTTATAATAATTAATAATTATAGATTTCTCAATTAATTATTGAGTTTGCATGATTATATTTAACATGCCGCAGATATTTACGTTTTAGAAGAAGTAAAAAAAAAGTTTTTAAAAATGTCCTTTGTTCCAAATACTCAAACCATGGGAAGCAATTGTATAGCTGATAAATTACAAAAGGTTTCCAATAAAAACATTTTTAAAAACCTTGGCCATACAAAATGCAAAGAATTTTAGATGTACTGAGGCTACAAAAAATCTAATCATATAATTCAAAAAAGTATTTTCTAGCCATAAAACTTGCTTTTAATCTTCACAGACAATTAAAAAGTTGTTCAAAATTTCAAAACTCTTATTTAGTAAAACTTCAAGATTTACTGTTTTTCTTGGAACAAACAAACTATCTCAAAACTCAAATATCAAGTCAAACATAAACCACACTCATTTTTTTTTTTTTTTTTTATGGTTTATTAAGGTTGAAAATCACAAAATTTAAAATACCTAATTAAAAAAAGATGCTGTTTTAAGATTTGTAACTAGATTTTTTGTTCAGTTTGAGCTTTACAATATATTCATAGGGTTGACTTATTGTTACTTCACACCTTGTATAGTAAAATTTTAGTCCTCAAGTAGCATATTTTTTGTACAACTAAGATATAATTATTTCATTATAAATTGAATTACCGAGTTTTCAATTCAAATTACATTGCTTCATAATTTAACTATTGCAAAATTGGTCTTATTGCAGATAAGAGCAATTGTAAAGTAAATGGAACTATATATTCAGAGGGAGAGAAAATAGAAGATGCAGAGAAGCAATGTGAAAGCTGTTATTGTTTGAAAGGAAATGTACAATGCAAGCCGATTATTTGTCCTGTTCCGCTACAACAGTGTTATCCAGTTACGAGTCCAGGACACTGCTGCCCGATCAGTTATAACTGTAGTAAGTATCCATATTAAATCTTTTTTACTGTTTAGGACGCTTAATAAAGTTTTTATCTTCAGTTTTAAAAGAAACGTGAATTATAAGGAATGCAATATTAATATGGAAGTATACCAAGTTACACATTGAGTTACTAAAATTTTGTGTCAAAATAATAATTTTGGTAATAATTAGTAATTTTATTACCAATCATTTGGTATCTGAGTATCCATTTGCCTTTCTTTCTCAAAAATTATTAAAGAAATTTGCTGAGCATAAACTAGCATCTTATGCCTTTCAGATAAGAATCACACCAATGTGAGGTATTATGATTCCGAGCTAGCATGCTCATCTAATTCTAACTGTTTCTCTCCTTTAGCCCAATCCAAGAAATGTGTTCCATCCATAATATTCTATGCCTTACTTGAGGGTAACCAACAGTGGGTTTGGTTTTAAAAAATTTCGATCGATCTCAGTTTTCATACATTTACCATAGATAAGAGAATTTGTTGTTTTATCTAGATAGTATTTCAACGTGGGTACTCCCTTTATTTTCTCATTTCTGACCACATTCCACGTTCTCCCTTTATTTTCTCATTTCTGACCATATCCCTTCCTGCATAACCATTCTCAGCGGTCATTTCTAGACTCCAGTACCTTTTCAGTGGAACTCGGCATTCCCTTCTATAAGAGAGGTAGGTAAATGACCTTAAACATTTATAATTTAACACTTAAATATTAAGATGAAGTATACCCGATTGGACGAGGCGGTTCCAAAAAAGGTTTAACAGAACCCCTTTACGGCACGAGAAGAAGGGGGAGACCGAAACTGGGGTGGTCGAATAATGTAGAGAGAGACACGAGGGATATTCTGGGAGTCAGATGCTGGATGACAGTTGTGAAAAATAGAGACGGCTGGAAGAAGCTGGTAGAGGAGGCCAGGACTCGTCACCAAGTTGTAGTGCCATAAAATAATAATAATACCCCAGGTTACATGGCACTTGAGTTGTAATTATCAGAATAACTAGATTTTTTCTATTCACACCAGCTAAAAAGTACTTATTCGGGTCTAACTCTCAAAAATTTGCCGGCCACTAACCATATGGCTACCTTAATATTATATTATAATTATATGTCTTGAAATAATTAAGTCATTTTATTTAGATACTCAAAGCTGACTCAAAGTATTATAAATGTTTTTTCCTCAGTTTTATGGTAAATAACTGTTATTGTTGGGAGTAAAATTTAAATTTTTCTATTTTACATCTTAGAAAACTCGCAAGTTTAGATTAATGGTTGAAATTCCAATTACTGCAAATAAATCTTGAACACATTATTTAAAATTTTTATATTTCATATGTCATAAGCACCTGCTTGTTTTTTGTTTTTTTGAAAAATATTATAGAAAATGGTATTTCTTTTTTCATTTTTGTTATTAAAAATATTTTCTATCAGTTAAATGTTTTAAGTCATTAAATTGAAATAAGAATATCTTGATATTTATAGAAAGTTCATTTTCTATATTTATATCTAGTAATATTGGAGTGCTATCGATGGGTAGTTTCTCCACAAGTGTTTTCATGTCATATTCTACATTTTTGCACATTTACTTGATATAATACCATTATAGTTGTAAATATCATTGAATTAAATAAAAAAAAAAAAAAATATCTAGTAAATATTTTGTTTTGGAAAATTCTGGATATTTTCAGAATTTATAAATAAAAACATATCATCGCTGTCAAAACAATACCACCTATGTACACTTTGGGTTTTTTACAGGAGAGAAATAAAACCGTGCCGACTGTAGACTTAGCAATCTTTTTCAGCACTATTGAAGAGAAGTATCAAAAAATCATACTCTGCTGTGTCGCTGACCTTAATACGTGCCTTCCTTAGTTTGTAATTTAACCTGTAGAATGCGTTATCATTACTAACTCATTTTCATAAATAGTTGTAGATAGGCAGTATTGTTTTGTCAGCAACGATATTTAAGTTTTTCAATCCCCATCTATTTCAGTATTCACTCATTTTACTAGTATATATATAATTCAAAAAGTACATATTTTTTTTCATATTTAGGCGATTCAACAGAAGCAATCACAGAATCTACTACAAATAAGGTAAAATATAATAATAATATTGACAACTTTTATGTAATTCGACTGTGGCAAAAATCTTAATCATTTGGGCTTCTGTTGTAGATTGAGGAAGAAACCACAACAGAACTTTATTCTACGACAGTCATTCCAGATGCTACAGTTTTTGAGACAGACACTGTCAACATTGAAACTTCAACAATTCCTGAAGCAGAGACTACAAATACCTTCATGGGTTTTCAACGTAATGATACAGAGCAAAGGTCAGTCACCGAAGAAAGTGTTACAGCTAGTGAATACCCGAGCACGATTCAACCAAACCAATCGGAAACAACAACGATCGTTGTTGAACCTGCAAATACAACAACTGCCAATCTGTCAAGCCCAATAAGATCCATCCCCGATGTCATTGAAGCTATCATTAACAGAACTCTTGCCAAGGATGAAGACTATGAATACGACTATAATGAACCGTCGCTACCTCCATCACTTCCAAATCTTAAGTATACAATTAATATTTTAGTTTTAAATATAGATAAGTTTAATCATACTATATGCCTGTATCCTCAGTGAATAAATAAAATGTCAAAATTATTTATTTTAATACATTTTTCAACAATGCCACTACACAAATTGATTTAAGTATATTATTTATATACATTGGTGCATTATATACATAAGGGCTTAGCAGGCCAACTTAAGTATAACTTTCCTGAGAAAATAACATTATAACTGAGCCTCTCATTCACTGAGATTACATTCTTTGATTAGAGAAAAAGAATTGTTTGAATGTTTGTAATAATTTTTAATTTACTTCTTATACATTAAGACTGTCTTAATATGACACATTGTTAGCAAATTATTTAACCTGAAAATCACGAATAGTAATGATGAAAAGTAGTTCTAATAGGAACCAAATTAATGTTAGTATTTCTAAAAATGAAGCTATAAAATGACCAGCCAAGGAAGCTCTTATATCACCATCAATACAAGAAAAAATAATGTATTTATATTCACTTAATTCAATCAATAAAAATTGGCCCAGCCTAGATTGCCTGGGGTTCTTCCCATCAGCATTACATCTAGTGTCAGAACTGGCATTCAAATTCAGTTTGGAAGGAAGTATTCTATTTTGTGGCAAACCGCAAAATAAATATTTTTTATATCACTCCATTATACTAACTTAAACAAGTTATTGGGATATAAATTAGTTTTTGTGGATGTAGAAGGGAATAAAATCTATAGACATCCATCTATCCACCACTTTTAGAGAAAATATATTTATTTTATTCTGAGAGCCTGAAATTATTATCAAAATTAACAAGAAATATTAAAACCAACAACAAATAAATCATCCATTTCATTGGCCTAACTCATACACTGATGCTGTCAAAAATGATAGCCATGCAAGTACCAAAGAATTCTGACTATAGCATTGCAGATTCAATACACTCAAATTTATTTTAATATAATCATGTTCGACAAATTAGAAAAGTCCTATTATTAATAAGAAAGATTTGCTATTCATAGTCAGAGTGAAATTAGATCTTAAATTCCTCAGTATAGTCAAATGATTACTTTTTGAGCAAATCAATGACTTCATGATCTTTGTGAATGACTGAGTATAATCTTTGTTAACTCAACCTTAATGTTTTTTATATGAACTTAAAGACAATGATCCAAATAGCTTATATTTAAATAAAATATAAATATAGGACTTGAACATTCATTGGTAGGTTTTTCTTTTAATTGGGTCTGTGTCCTAAAATAAGAATTCATTAAAATTTATGTGAAAATTGTACTGTAAAAAAATTAAAAACAAAAAAAAGAACTTCTAGACATAACTTACAGATAATAAATGACTTTCTTTCTTTTGAGAAACAGAAATGTTCAATAAATTAATTTAAAAATGTTCTGTTATAGGATTATCCCTTTTGTAGCAGCCGATGCTGTTGTAAATGATGATGAAATAAAAGGAAAAACAGATGAGCCCATATATTTTGATTATCCACAACCCAGCCGTTTTTCACCGCCTAGCAAAACTGAAGGTATGTGAATTATTTGAGCAATTAATTTTGAAAGTGAGGCAACTCCATTTAAAAAAAAAAATTATTTATTATTAATTTATAATTATTTATTAATAAAGGTGAATCTTAATACTAATTATTGTTAATGATGTACCCATTGTTTACATAGAATAAATTTGTATGTTTAATTTGCTAAGATATCAACCACATAATTGTCAAATCCCAATTTTTCAGCAGACATAAAAATAAATATGTTTTCGTCATAATGTAGATACTGCTTTTATGAATAGTAAATACCAACAAATAATATATCATTAGCAATAAAAATGATCAAGCCGGCATTCAAAGAACTAGCACAATTTTCCATAAGTCGACACAAATTTTGGCTTACGCTGATGATGTCGACATCATAGGAAGGTCCTTTAATGAACTGGAAAATGCATTCCTCAATCTGATCAGAGCTGCTGACGGTGTGGGTTTAGTGATTAATCAAACCAAAACTAAATACATGCATGCAGGAGGACCGATGGAGCTGACTGGTATTATTAAGTTAGGAGGCCTGGATATTGAAAGAGTAAACTCCTTTACCTACTTGGGAACCACCATAACAAGCGACAATGATGTCTCAATAGAGGTCAAGAAGGGAGTGGCTCAGGCAAAAAAAAAAGCTTCTTTGGGATAAATCGACATTTAAAAAGCAAGCTATTGTCATGGAACACAAAGCTGATTCTATATAAAACGCTCCTTCGGCCTCCTATATGGGTCAGAATCCTGGGTCATAAAGAAAGCCGATGAAAAATTGCTTCAGGCATTTGAAAGGAGGATTTTTCGGCGAATTTATGGACCAATTAGAGAGGGAGAAGCATGGGGAAGACGTACCAATGTGGAGCTGGCAAGTCTATTCCAGGCTCCGGATGTGGTCAAAACAATAAGGCTTGGTAGGTTGCGTTGGGCCGGCCATGTGGTCAGAATGGCAAGTGTTGAAGGGCCCAGAAGAGTAATAGATGAAAAGATTCAGGGCACAAGAAGAGTAGGGCGACCCAAGCTGCGATGGCTGGATGGAGTCAGTGAGGACTCCAGAAGTCTATTAAATATCCGGAACTGGAAGGCCGCTGCACTGGACAGAGAAAACTGGCGGAAACGTATCGAGGAGGCCAAAGCTCATTGATGTGCTGTAGAGCCATGCAAGAAGAAGAATAAAAATTATCAATTAGTTATTGTGTTTAAAATGTATAGAAAAAAATAAATATCCTTAAAGCAAACTGTTTAGTACTGTTTGATTTAAGGTTACACCATAATTGCTAATTTTTTTAATTTTTCTAATTTTGTATGGATTTGGTATGTTTTAAGACTTATTTTATGTATAAATGATTAAAAAAAATTAAACTTTTGATGTTAGTAATTGTTTTCTGCTTACTGAATTCAATTAAGAATGATTTAGCAAGATATGCTGAATGATTGCTAGGAGTTTATAATAACATGTAAAATAATTATTATAATATTTTTTCAGGTGGATTTTTACCAAGGGATTCTATACTTGATGGGCCATTTTATGAATCTAAATTTGAAAAACCATTTTTAAATAGTAATGGTGATCAAATCGAACTAACTTCAGAGACACTTCAACTTCCTCCAATAACTGAACCTCCAAAGTTGTTTGAAGAAGGTATCTTATTTTTTTTTTTTTTTTTGGGGGGGGGTAGGGGGAGATATGAGATTAGTGGAAAATGTTATTTAAAAAAAAAGCAGGAATTTAATTCTAAGTTTTTCCAGTTATTTCTTGTGGCAAGCTGTTGGATTTTCAGTAAATAAATATTTTTGAAGTTGGACTTAATGAATTCTTACACCCGATCTTTTACTCATTTTAAACTATGAATAAGACAATAATATTAATAATGATTCTAAATGAATTAAGAAATTTAATGTAGCTTTATAAGAGTTTTTAAATTTAATTTAATATAATTTATGCTGTAATAATAAATGATATCAGTTGAATACATTGAAAAATTTTAATTTCAAAAATGTTCAAAAATCTATAGCTTTTTGAAAATCGCATTTTTGCTCAGACCCTCCAATTGTCAAATCTAGAAATTATGTCTTAAAATCAAAACCTTATCCAATTTCATTTTATCTCTCTCCAGCATTAAATTGCGTCTTTCCATTCACTGTTAGGTGAAAACAAAAGATAAAATAAACTTACGAGTACATTTCTAAATAACTAGACTTAATAGTAACTTACAGGCATATTTCTATTGTTTCTGGATTTAAAAAAGATTTTAATGGTCATTAATCATTTTAAAAAATATAGTTTTTACAGTTAAAGCATTAATTTACAAGAATTATAAATCAATACAAATGTTTTTTTCAAATCCATCTAACTATTAAACATGTAATTATACTAGAAACAATTTAGCAACTCAATTAACTAAAAAAAAAATGAAAGGTTTTGGCGATGGTCCTCTTTTAATCACCAATAGCTTTAATTGTCAGTACATTTAATCTATTTTAAATTTTATTTTGTATATAAAAACACAATAATTCTGTTTTAGGGAAATGTATTTACAAGGAAAAGACATACCACCACGGAGAGGTAGTTAGTGAACCTAATGCTTGTGAGTTATGTGTGTGTTATTACGGACAATCTTACTGTCAGAAACCAAAGTGTGCTCCAGTCAAGGAAGGTTGTCAAAGACTAATACACGAAAATGATAAATCATGCTGTGGCCGAATTGTTTGTGGTATGTGAATTCACAGAAATTCATATGGGATTAATATTATTTATAATTAATTCTACACAAGGTTGTTTTAAGTTATAATAAATAGTAAAAATATTAGGTATATTACTAACTAATTATCCTGTATTTTATTTTATCTTTAACATGCAATGAAAGTATATTAAATAGATAAAAGGACAAAACCCCCATTAAATTATCAACTTTTCTTTTATAATAAAAGCAATAAATTATTATTGCATTTAATTTAAAATATCATTGGGAGCAGAGTTGCTCAGTGGTAGAGCGCTGAGTTGCCATACCGCCCATCAAATCTCTTTCGCTGGGAGACTTTTATTTAATCTGTTAGCGACCGGAGATGGATCCTATGGGATCGAGGACCCTCCTGGGGCTAACCCAGCCTCTGTAAAGTGGATACCCATAATAAGGGGGAAATGGTAACCCCAGACCCTTCACTGGTTATAGTGGTACAATTTTTTTTTTTTTATTTATTTAAAAATATATAAGAAGTGGATATTTAAAATTAAAAATTGGACAAACTTTTCAATACTGGTTTCCAAGTCAATATCAATTGAAAATACTTATTCAATATTTCTATTCATTTAGCTAATTACGGAAATGAGAGAATAAAGTTGAATGTACAGCTTAGTCACAAAGTCACTAGGTTTGGGTCATCTCTGCTATTATTATTTCTCAATAAGAATGCATTATTGGAAAATATGTTTAGTCAATTTGTTTACCTCTTCCACATATTCACTAGTAGGTTGGGCCAATTTCAAATAATTTATAAAGGTGTGATTTAATCCAATTATGGTTATTTCTGAGGTGGAAAATTAGAGTATCCTCTTTCTTGAGAAGTCATAAAAAGTACTCACCCACTAAAAACTTCCTATCAGTCAAACATATTTACGATGAAGTAGGTATTAATAATTTTGTGTGCATTATACAGAGGCATAAATGGATATAAAAATAAATTAATAAACTAATTTTAGAAATATTGCTTAGCTTAAGTAATAGTTGACCTCATTACATTTTTTATTAACATGATTGTTCTCAGTAACGAAATAATTTTGTAACAATTTTTATTGAACTATTTTAAAGAATTTATTGTGTTCTTATACCCATCTACTAACTGATTATGTTCAATTTTTCACTGAGTGTGTTTAAATTTTCAGATGGCATTCCAACTAAAATTATCAACAACTTAGAATTCTCAACTTTGTCTACACTTCTTCCTGAAAGTATGTCTAACATTCCAGCGATCACGGTTGCTGATTTGGTAGTTACACCTGATCCATTTAAAGATGTAATTAGAACAGAGCCCGCACCAGATTTGTCAAACATCATGAAGGATATGCTGCCGCATCTGAAAAATGAATCTTCAGTAGATAAACCAGATGTTATGATAATGCAAAGTCCTCAGAACATCAGCACATTTACCAACAACATTGATAACAAAATCAAGTCCAATAACACTGATATCAATCAAAATGTAGATATATTCGCAAATAAAAATTTGACAAAAGAAAATAAACCTTTTCATAACAACAACAATTCATCAGCAGTACATGAAGATGATGATACATTTTCATTCGAGAGTGTTTTAGACATGTTATTCCGTACTACTCAAACTCCATCAACTACACAACGAACTATCCATGACAAGGTATACGATCATCAATCGAACAATCAAAAAAATGAAATAAACAATGCCATAGAAATTACAGATGATTTCATAGGTCAGAAAGAAAAAACAACAGAGAAATTTTCAGAATTCAGTATATTTGGTGATTATCAAGAAGATGAAAGTAAAAATAATACAAACGAAAGTAAAGAAGAAAAAACTGTTGTGAATAAAAATAAGGAAACTTCAAAAGCTACAGCATCGAGCCACAAACCCGCCAAAATTAAACCGGCTGTCGGTATGCAATTAAAACTTGCTGGATGTAATATATATGGTCGAATGTACGAAATAGGAAAAATAATTGCTGAATTATCTGGTCCTTGTCTGGAATGTATGTGTACTCAATTGGGAGTCCAGTGCAGGAAAAATTGCTGATGCTCACACAACTAGCCTATTATTCTTAGACATTTGCAATAAGGTTTCAAAGAGACATATTTTTCTATTAATTATATTTTAATACTTGGAGGATTTTAAGCTCTCTTCAGCTTCACTCAATCTAGAATTTGATCAAATTAGTACCTACCCGATACTCATCAGTTCTGAATTTCTTCCCATAAATTTTCAATGATATATACAAATTTTCTATTTATTTGTTTATAGTTTTAATGATAGAGTGCTATTGTGCATTTAATACCGACCAATATACCTTATTTTTGAAAATATGTTTATTCATAAAAATCTATGAAAAAAAAAACCATTCCAGAATAAATTTTGTAAATAAGGTATATTGGCTAGTATATTAATTAGTATTTATCTAATATAAATTATAAGAATATAAAAAATGGAACTAGTCATAAAATTCTTAGCATAGTCAGATTCATCAATTATCTTACATGTTTTTTCATCGAATTTACAACAACAAAAAGGCAAAATTACAAAAAGCTCTGTATCTCTCAATAACTTTGAAAATTAAAAATTTTAATCATGCTAATCAACTAAGTATTTGACTGGAAAAATATTGGCTCACAATATGAAAAGTAGTTTTAAGATACAACATTCTAAAGGTTTTCTTTATATTTGTGCATTAACTATAAATTTATCTAGTATTCCTTCCTGTTCAAATTGTCCTACTATTATTCTGAAAGGAAACAAATTATATCCTTCTTTTTAGATACATTTTCCAGTATATATTCTAATACATAAACCTACCTCTTTCCCATTTTCTCCTTTTTTTTGTATTTTTTTTTCTCCTTCAAAACTACACGCCTATTCAACATCATTAAACAATTTTTATTCTGCTCTGTGGTCAAACAAAAAAAAAAATATTTAGAGTAAAAACAATGAGGTGTTAATGATAACAGTATTATAACAAGCAATGGCAAATAAAGTAATAACAAAAAGCCTAATCTCTATTAAACAAATATGAAAATCCTTGAAATTTATGGCTTAAGTAGATACATCTGAGGTCTATTTTAAAACAATATTTTTAGTTATAAAGAATCATTTTAAAGAACCTAATAAAAATAAATCGAATGATTAAAAATGTATACAAATTATTTATGTATGTATCAAGTGTGTTTATTACACAAATTCATTGTTATTTTTCTTATTTTTAGTGAAGTAAAAATTCAATGACGATGCAATAAAAAAAAATAGCAAATTAATAGTTTGATTTGTAGTAATTTAATTCAATAAACTGAAAGTGTTTGTGTAATATTTTCAGATTATAGGCTTAACTCTAGGTTGAAAATGGAAGTTTTTCATGAGTTTAAGAAAACTAGTTGCTTTATTGTATCTTACAATATAAAAAGAAATGAGAACAGAAGCTTTTTGTAATAATAATACATTTTTTTTTATCTATATAAATGTAAATACTCGAACAGTTTATAGAACATTTATGTTTACATTACGTTTAAACATTTATTTGTCATCTCCATAATAAACTATGCCCTGATCTCAGTAATTTTAAGATATTTAAAGAAAACGCACAAAAACCACAGAATGTTACATCTTATGTAAATTTTAATTGTGTGATCAAATTTGGAAAGTGACTATTTTGATTTCATTGGTAAGTCTAAGGAAATATATTTTTATAATGCCTTTTACGAAGGTATAAACCATTTATAATATTTTAAAATAGATATTTCTATGCCGTAAAGAGGCTAATTTTAATTATATATAAGAGTATGTATTATTGAGTTAGTTTAATTTTGATTATTTTTTTTTATACTACAGTAAATATAATTTATGTATTATAAAATACTGAATACAAGAAATTTAAATACCTGCTTTTTTTCATACTAAACCTTGATCATGTTTTTAAAGGAATGCTATATAGAAAAAAGTTCAAGCCAAAGTGAATATGAAGCTGTGGATTCCAATAATTTTAGCATACAAAGCATATTTTTAAATAAATGCTGTTTTTATTTCTTTTTAAAGTAAAAAAGATTACAAGTATTACAAAAGTGGCTATCAGTTCATCAGGTAGTCGCATCGAGCTGAGTTTTAAGAAAAGTTTTAACTGTTATTGTGGAAAAAATAATGTAATTATGAGAAGTGTATATATTTCGGTAATCATTTCATCAAGAAATGAACGTTTCAACCATATATATCATCTATACTTCGAAATGTTAATTGAAACGTTTATTTTCTGATGAAATTTACACATTTACCGTAATTAAATTCTTTTTTCCATACTAAAGCTCATGATAGTCTATATTTTTAAATATTATAAAAATGAAATGAATGAACAGTTAAAACTTGTTTTAGCTCAACTTGAAGAGGCAGCCTGCAGAGCTGATACCAGACAGAGTCATATGATTTACATAAGACCAACAAATTCAGCTTTTTCAGTTGAAGATCAAGCATTTTTTGTCAAATAGGTGTAATGAGCTTCCTCCTTTATCTGTGACATTTTTTTCAGTATCGGCTCCACAGGTTGTCACTTTAAGTTGAGTTACAAGTTTTAACAGTTTATTCGTTTTATTATTAATATTTTCTAAAAATACAACTAATCATGAGCTTTAGTATGGAACAAATAATGTAATTGTGGGTAATGAGTAGAATTCAGTAATCATTTCATAAAGAAATAAAAGTTTCAAATAACATTTTGATGTACAGATGATATATGTTTTTTGAAACTTTCATTTCTAGATGAAATGATTAGTGAAGTATACACATTTCACATTATTACAATCTCTTTTCCATACTAATGCTAATGATTACTTGTATTTTTTGGAAAATACTAAAAGGGAAACAAATAAAAAGTTAAAACTTGTGACTCAATTCGAAGTGACAACCTACAGATTAATTACCATTTTTTCTAGTAAAGTGTGATGCCTATAGTTATATCGGAAAAAAATAATTACACAATAATAACATTTTTATTTTACAATGGGAAGACTAAGTTAAATAAAAGTATTTATAAAAGTAATTAATTAGTATCAAATTTATTTATATTAAGACACAAAAGTTACTGTTAACTACATTTATCATCATTTATAACTAGTTATTCTACTAACAAGCATTTTTCGATTTCAAGGTGCAATAATATTATTTTACTAAGATCGTAATGTTTTATCTATTTATCGTAATTCTATTCTTCTATATAATATTTGAAAATTTTGGAAGAATATGGTGTGACACACTGAAAGCTTTTTTTGGGTAAATATAAATAAAGTTGAGTCTGGTAGTTGTGGTAATTGTTTTTATGACAAAATTTTTATGGTTGTGAAATTATTTATTAGAGTTGTCGAAAAAGCCAAGAAAACATAAATTTTCCAATTCATGAGTATGATGTAAAATACTATAATTAAAACTTACTCTTTATAACTTCTTAAAGTTTTCACTCTCTTATTGATGATTTCTTCAATTTTTATGATTGAATAAAAGGCATTCCTTCATTAAGGCAATGCATATTCAAATGAGATCTACAATAACAAAGCATAATAATTAATATATTTCTGTACCAGTTTTTAAATAGACTAAAGGGCGATCATTCCGCAGGTTGTCGATTCGAGTGGAGTCACAACAGATTTTAACAGTTTATTTGTTTCAGTTTTAATATTTTCGAAAAATACAAAATATCATGAGTTTGAGTGTGGAAAAAAGAATGTAATTATGGGAAATGTGTTTAGTTTGGTAATTATTTCATCAAGAAATGAAGGCTTCAACAAACATATCATCTATACTTCAAAATGTCAATTGAAACTTTTATTTCTTGATGAAATGGTTACTGATATCTACCAATTGCCCATAATTACATGTTTTCCATACTAAAACTTACGAAAACTGGTATTTTTGGAAGTTGTTAAAAATGAAATGAGTAAACAATTAAAACTTATTGTAATTCAACTCAAAGCGACAACCTGCGGAACAGATATTGACTAAAGAATTTCATAAAAAATAAAGTATGAAGAAAATTACTTTTAAGAAGAATCGAAAATGAACTATACCAAGATGATTAATGATAATAATTAAAATAAATAAATTAAATAAACATTTACCATTTACCTAAGAATTACCCACTTTTACAACATAATATGTACATTTTTTTTTAACAAACTACAGTATGTCTGTATTTATTTTCTCAGAAGCTATTAGTTACTGAAAGCGCGAAATCGCTATGATACCAACATCCAAAAAATATACATATTTATATATGTGCATATGCTAAAAATTTTTTTCAAAATAAATTTTAGAAATAATTTATCAAATTTATAAAGTAAATATATTAAAGATATTCATTATTAATTATCCAAGGCCTGAAATCGTTTTCAAACTAACGTTTTTGATAAATCTTATAAACTAATTTTACAAATAAGTAATCAAATATCTAAAATAAATTGATTTTGTTAATTAATGATCAATTATAAATATTTGGTTATATTATTATTATATTGAAGAAGTATGATGACATAATATCATCCTAACACTAGCATGGAAGATTGAGCCAAAATTCTTAGAACAAAATGGAGTGAAGACTTCGTGCAAGTCGAGATCGTCGTTCCTGGTATTGCCACTGCAAGTTTTAGTATTCTTATTTAACCTATCTCGTATTTCGTTGATTTATTTAGCTCTTTAAATGATACTTGTTACACTCATTACATAGTTAAATTCCATTATTAAGTTATAAACTATTCACAAGATAGTATTACTCATTTTTTAAACAGATCTAAATACATTTACATTAGTGGTTTAATTTTGCAACTATGTATTAATTTAAATTTTATTTATGAAAGATTTTTTTTTAAATTCAAAAGTACTTCTATAATTTCACATTAGTAGAATTCATTATTGAGAGTAATGAATTCATTGTCATAATTTATATTGAAACATAATCCATGTAAAGTAAAAAATATTTATTTCTTTATTATTTATAAAGAAACGTTAATTAGTGCATCTCTCTTTTCAATAATTGATGCAAAAGTCTTATATTCAACATTTTATCACATTTATTGGGCTGTATTTGGCTAATTTTAATGATTGACTTAAACGATGGGCGCCCATAAAAAAGTTTTGCCGTTTGATTTGAAAGCTAATCTATTTTACTTTAATTAATTCGTGTTCAATTTAAATAAATCAATTTAATAATGTTCATCTGTCTTACATAACTACTTCATGGATAATTTATCACGAGTCAAAATATATTTTAATAAAATGTTCAAGCGCTTTATATAAGGATATAACCCCTTCTATTCATTTCTACTGTGGCGAAGATGTATAAGTTGTTAGTTCTTTTTATTGTAAGCATGTTTAAACTTCCATTTATATTTAATGTTATTGCATGCTTATAATAATTCATGTTGTGAATAAGTATTTATAAATGGTTATATTATTTATTTGTGTATACTATGCTATGAATAATATATCTTAACGACTTAATATCATTGAATAGTTCATTCTAGAATAGTAAGTTGACTGTTAAATATTTTATTGACAAATTTAAGAATTATTTTTTATATTCTTATTTGAACTAACTGTTCGATCGGTAACTAACAGAATACTTAATAAATACATATCTTTCTTTATTATGAATAATGTTATAACATTTTTTACTTATCTTCGTTAAAGTACACTTTTATTAGTTTTGTCGGGATGTGACCGTATTTCAAGATTTAGTTAGACTTTATCATTTTATATTTAGACGCTTAATGTTTTAAGTAGATAATTTAACATAAGTAACAATTCTTGCTTGAGCTTTTTATTATTTGAAAATTAATTTGAATCACCTCTACGTTTCCGTTTTTATCTCTGAAACTGCCTGAATTAAATACAGACTGAATCCAGGGAAAGACTCCATAATTCGATTTGCAAATTCAATATCAGGCATCAAGGTTTTTTAAAGGCCTGGAAGTCTAGTTGACTATTGAAACTCTCGGACCGAAATAAAATAGCTTATACATTTTTCATCTATTGTTCGATATTTAAGCAAAAAATATTTGTTATAATAATATATATCAAATACTTAACCACCTACTAAAAAACTGAATAATTTAATTGTAAAAAAAAAGTTGCTTTATAAAAAGTATTTTCATTGTATTTACTAATGCACAGTACTTAACACATAATGTGTATAATGCATTACTATACTCGGTGACTAAAAATAAATAAATAAAATACATTTTTAACAGAATAGATTATTTTCAGCATTACCGCCAATATCACAATTACATTATTAAAAATCGTAATGTCATTAACAAATTGCTATGTCAAGATCATGTTGCTCATCTAAATGATTAAAAATAATTTAATTAATTAATTTTACAACTATTGTTTAAAACAGAGTCACTGTTTGTGCTTTTAATTTAATTTTTAATAAGTGTTTATTTAAAGTTGCAATCAATTTTATTTGATCATACATTAATATAAAATTTATCTACAGCTCAACTTTGATATTTTATTTTTATATCAAATACAAAGTTTAAATTAATAATTTGTTCTATTTATATACCGGATTAATCGGCTTTCCAACTTAAGTGGCGCTATACATCTTAGGAAATATTAGTGGAATTCTCTACAATATATAATAAAATATTCTTTAAGCATAATTAACTAATATCAAATTATGACTTTTAGGACTAACAATATTCATCTTGTCCCAATAATTTAATAATTGGTGCCTTTTTTCCTAAATGTTTTAACTAATAAAATTATTATTAATTCGATCAATGTGATTATCGAAGTTTTTGCCTGTCGGCACACGTTCAGATACTTTCGTGTAAATTAAAAGATGTTTAATTTTAATCGATTTTAATTTAGAAGTAATACTGTAATTATTACTTAGACTAATCATAGCACTGAGAACAAGATTTTTTTTTAAGTCTACCTTAAGTAAAGAACAGATTTTTTTTTTTAAATGGAAGTCATTAAACATTTTTTTTATTTATTAAATAACTTGATGTGGCATTCATTTATATTTTCACCTGTACAGTCCAAAAATTGTATATTTATTCTCAGCCACCAAGCAGTTCTTTACCATAATAACAAAACATAATTCATTTTGATTTATTTTAAACCTGTACAGTTAGAATATGATTTCTTGATTATAGTAGAACATAAAAAAGGATTTTCAAAGTGACCCGAATAAAGGGATTTGTTACGTTGTTGTAGGATTTCTTACGTAACTTAGTACATCGTAAGGTTCTTAAATTAAACTAATAAAAGTCAAAAGTCAACATTCTTACATGAGTCTTTGAGGTAATATATTGCGAAATAATAAACACCATCTCATAATTTAACCTTTAACAGGCCGAGTTCATATTCAAATCAAATTTTATTGTTTTCATGATATTTTGGCTTTCCAAACTCACTCTTCAACACATCACCAAAATCCTCTTGTTCTTTCTCTTTCCTACTCTCTGTTACCTGGAGAAGATTAAAAATACCTAGAGATCTAGAGACCTGCTTAGAAGACATTAATCAGTTATCAAAAATTTCATATTCCCGCGAATAGAGGAGAAAATCATTGTGATCAAATTAGGTGGATACGACACTGCAAAGATGCAAATATAAAATGAAAGAATAATAAATAAGCTTTCAGTTTGCTAATTTTGTACTTAGGCTATAGGGTAAGTTTCCCTTTTTAGTTTTAAATTCCGTACTAAATGGTTTGAGAACAAATTTTACTTCTATAACTCGAATTTTCCTTTACTCACTGCCTGTTATTCAAAAAGTTTTGAATTAACCTTTAACTGACCAACTTCATACCATTCATACAAAACTTACTCGTTTCAATTTCTGTGGGGTAACTCATTGTGTAGAATGACTGAGTGTTCCAGGTTCAAATCCGCCTGTGGTAGATAAAATATTGAACTGTCAATAGCTACAAATAGACCCTGTAAGATCTACAGACCCTCATGAGGCTCACCCGGCGATAAAATGGATACCCTAAATCGGAGGAGGAGGAGAGACCTGGTGGTTGAAGGTAGTCTCGTGCTGAACTTCTCTCTGCTCAAACTCGAGACCCATCGTAGGTCATAGTGGTACAGGTTGTTTTTTTTTGTCCGGCTAGTTTTTCATATAAAACATGAAAATAAAGATGTATATTTATTACCTCAACCTCAACTAATGACCTACTAACTGAGATAGACCAGTATAGCAGGATAGACTAGTATAACAAGTACAAATAAAGAGCATTCTTCGCTCTTTCAAGAGTATTGAAATCCCGAAGCATCTCAAGAAATTTAAAATTAAGGGTGTATAATGCTGTAATAAAGCCGATTCTGATATACGGCTGTGAAACTTGGGCTCTCACCAGCACCCTGGAAAGCAGAACCGAGAGATGGGAAAGAAAAATACTTCGCACGATAACAGGAGCTGTATGGGATGAGACTCTTAACTCATTGAGGAGAAGGACCAATAAAGAATTGCACACGGAAACTGGTCAGGCAATATCTCAGGATATGAAAGCAATAAGGCTAAAATGGGCGGGCATGTAGCTCGAAGTGATCCGTCAGGACGCCTCTACACAACTATGAATGCCACAATAGTTGGCAAGAGACCACGAGGGAGGCCAAAGACCAGATGGATGGAAGGGTCTACAAAGATGCTGCGGAGCTACAAGTAGCAGACTGGAAATTAGCGGCCCAGGATAGACAGAAGTGGAGAAGGCTGGTAAAGGCGGCGAAAAAGATCTACAAGGTTTGTAGAGATAACCAAAAAAAAGAAAAAAAAATATATATATATTTATATTGATAAAGATTATCAATTTTAGAAAACCAACACTCCACAATTTCTGTTCAACCAATTAGATCGTTCTGTTTTTGGTGCCAATTAAAAAAACAAAACATATTTTATGAAGTTAAAACATTTTTAAAGAAAAAATATTGTATCAACCTTTTCATTAATTAGATTAGTGTTAATAAATCCTTGTCTACTCCATTCTTCACATGACTGCTCAGTTTTTCCCATGTCAGTGATGACTAGATCAATAAAATATTTTGCATCAGTTTTAGGTTTCACGAGTCATCAAGTTTACTGTAGTCATATTAATTAAATATTATTGCAATTATAATTTCTGTAACGATACAACCTCATTCTAAAGTTTGTTTAAGTAAAATTAAGTCTTCCAACCGCTTCCATTCATTTTACTAGACTTTGATTCTACAGTATGTCTAACATTTTACAATTACAACTCTCCGTAATCGTAATTTTTCATGTCAACGCTAAAAAAATAGAATAAAATAATTCTTTGCTATAACTGAGTTATAATATGAGCCGTTCACTGCACAAATTGACCAACTCCACTTTTTGAAAAATATTAAATTTAAGCGTAAAATCACTTGGTAAGTCATAACTTTGTATATTAATAATATTCCCCCCCCCCCAAATTAAGGTTAACAAAAATTGTTTGGCCACTGAATAATGGATAATTTTTTTCAGGGGTAATTTTTATTGACTCCGTACTCTAATGGAAATCGCTGCCATGATACCATTTAATTGCACTAGGAAGCGCTAAATGATGAATTTTAATATTAATTTTTAATTTTATAATAATAATTTTAATTTTAAAATCTAGTTAGAAAGGTCCAAAAAGAATAGTTAGAAAAAAAAATAATGCACACTGTTTTCTCGCATTTCTCCACTTTTTGTTTTATGGAGTTAATTAATATATATACAGGTGTAATGAGGGATCGAAAGATGAAAATTGTCCAAAAATAATAGATAAACCACTATAAAATCGACCCGTTAAAGACCAATGTATTGACGAAGTTCATTTGCAGAGAAATATAAACACTTTCAAAGATTTTAGTTATGTAAAGTAATTTGTGAATGTTTTTTGTTTCAAGAATTAATTTAATTAAAATAATTTGAATATCAACACACTAATTCTTTGGGTAGGGGGTTTATTTTGAGTGAAATATAATAAAGGTCACTCTCATGATGGGGTTGAGAGATATAAGTTTTGTAGTATGTACATGGAAAAAATAATTGAGTTGTTTAATGGATACAGTATTTTATTTAAAATATTCAATCAAAACAGAGATGAAATTTATTTTTCCATAAAAAGACAATGCACCGACTCTTGTGCAACTGAATTGTGTTGCACAGACTTTTAGAACACCCTTTTTTGAAAAAAATAGTGCGGATGGAACTAAATTAGTCCTCCCACCTTCGAAAGCTTCAAGTATAACATGCACTTGGACATGGAAATAGATCAATATGTGGTTGAAACGCATCTTGATAGACTTGACAGGCCGCTTCAGGGGTGATCTATAGTATAGATCAATAGAGAGGCTTTTTTTTTGGAACTCTTAAATCATTGCACTTAAATTTTATGATCCTTTAGACTACAATGGCCATTAGAGCAGCTTAATATTTCAAGTTCACCAAAAGCAAGATATAGCAGTGTTCCTTATGATTAGGAATAAGAATCGGTATAGTTCTGTAAGCAGAGCTCTGAGTTGCTTTGCTGAAGGTCCGGCTGCGGCAGATAAACTATTCGATCAGCTAACAACCTTAGATGGGCTCTGGAGGATCTGCAGACAATATTGGGTCTTGCACATCCTCTATAAAGTGTGTATCCTTAACCGGAATACAACTTGTTGTGTGAGTGCGGCCTCTTCCAAATTACTTCTCTGTATAATCACTGGTTAGAAACCTTACAGTCACTACTATGTTCTGAACCCCTGACTCTAGGCATGCAGCAGACAATTTTTTTTATTTTGATAAGGAACTCGTCTCTATATTCCCTCTTTGAGCTCTGATGCCTCTGGAGACCTTTCCCCAGCCGATGCCGTTGGGAAAGAGGTTACACAACGGGTAGCGATGACTTCCATCATGTTTATATTTGTGAGGTAAGAGGCGGGCCTGGAGTAGCATTGCGCAACCCTTGGCGCGGACTTAGGTGAAAGCGATGGAAAGCTGCTTTTGGGAGCTTCGGGTAGCTTTCTCCTGCTCTTCGGGGTGGCGAGGCTTCCGTGCCTTCTGGATGTGGAGGCCGTGGCTAATTCGACGATGTATAATCCGCGCGGTGGTTCGAGAGTGTGTCGTTCTCTTTCAGAAGGGGGCGCACGAACTGAGGTGTCTGTTCAATTTCAAGCCTCAAACAAAAAATCATTTTGACAGGGAAAATGGGGACTAAAGGCAAACTTACCTTCACTTTTCCATCACTCAATCAGATTTAGGCAGGCAATGTTATAGCCATTTGAATAAATAAGCAAATATTTATTTACTAACCAGAAGAATATATACTACTAGGAATTTTTCTATTTTTCCAATGACCAGCATGATATTGACCTTTTTTTTAGCCCCCTGGGTTTAATCGTTGCTATGCAGTAGTATTAAGATTGGAACAGGTTCTCATCTTTAGTTTCTTATTTTATGATATTGACTTGAAAGTTTTTCCCTTACTGTTAACAACTCGCTAATTACCTATTTTGAGAAAAGAATCCCTTCTTATTAACACTATGGAATAGTGAGAGGAAAGAAATATGATGAGTATCACATTTATAACAGGGTACACCAAAGAAATTAGTAAATCTGGTAAGGATGTGTATGAGCGAAACTTTCGACGAGGTTAGAATCGGTAATAATTTTTCGGAGAAGTTTGAGGTTCCTTCAGGTTTAAAACAAGGTGATTCGCAATCACCTGTACTATCCAATTTAACACTCGAGTAAGTTATTAAAAAGGTGATTCACAACGAAAGAGGTTTGAATTTGAATATGAATAGTAAAACATCCTTGCTTGGGTTTGCGGACGATTTGGTACTATTGGGTGAGGACGAAGAAACTATAAAGCTAAATAGACAAACGTTAATGAATGCTGCTAAGGAAATAGGGCTGGAAATAAATTCCGATAGGACTAAGTATATGGTCAGTAGCAGGAAAGGGCAAAATTTTGGTGATATTGTTGTAGGAGGGAATAAGTTCGAGCATGTGGAGATTTTTAAGTACTTAGGGTCAATGGTAACTGGAAAAAACGAAATTCAAGAGGAAATAAAGTCGCGACTAAAGGCGGGAAATCCTTGTCATTATTCGGTCTATAAGGATGAACAACGTCTTCAGGTATTCGAAAATTAGGTGTTACGTAGAATATTTGGTCCAAAAAAGGATGAGACCCCTGGGGAATATAGGAGATTACATAACGCGGAATTGCGAAGCATGCATCCGGTAAATATTATTCAGGTGATAGCGTCGCGAAGACTAAGATGGGCAGGTAAATTTGCTGGATTTAGTAACAAACGAATTCCTAAGATGTTAATAGGCGCTGTACCGGCTGGGAGTCATTATTTATCGTTAACTCCCAAAAAAAATCAAGGGTAAATTTTATCCTGGACTATAATCATTATACTCTCAATAAATACTCTCTGAACTTCATTATTTTCGGAAAGACGCTAATTACAGAACTGAAAATATTTTTCCATTTCTATGAGTATTGATATCTATTTTAACATATATTGGGGGGGGGGGGGTTGCACCGAGTTTTAATCAGACTTTTAAAGACAAAAATGTATTTATTGTAGAAAAAAAAATTGTACCTGTAAAATTTAAATGGAAATGGATAAAATTGGATATGCGAGTAAGTTGTCATTTGGAAAACAGCAATTATTGTGACCAAAGGCACTTTGCAAGGATAATAAAAACAACACAAGTTAAAAAAATAAAAAAAGTGTTTTATTTAACTATTGTGAGGGATGGCGATGAAGACGATGTGGCGATGATTGAGATGATGTTACGATGATTTTATGACGCGATGATTTTAGCGAGCCTTGCCGACCTGGTCGACTTGGGTCTGCAGGTTGTTCACGACCTCTGGGGGGACGTGGTCTCCCAGGATCTCGAAGAGGTTGATCCTCTGGTCTCCGGGGATGCTCTCATAGGCGGCCAGTTCGATCCCTTCCTGTACCTTTTGGATTGTGGCGCCCTGAGGGATGAGGTGGGTGTTCTGTGCCTGCCTGATGGCCTCGTTGGTGAAGAAGGCACCTTCCTTGGATCCACCTCCTTCGCCGCCTTGGACGACAGGGGGCTCTGGGAAAGCCTGGCTCACTGCGATGACCGCGAAGAGTCCCAAGAGCAGTTTCATCTGCAAAATAGTTATTTTTAATATTTACTTTTTTTAAATACCAATTTTATAATACTAACTAAATATAATCCTTTAGGTCAAAGGTCAACTGTCTTAAAAAAATTGTCAAAGTTTACTGGAGTGTAACAACACAGGGATCACTCTGTAACACTTGTGAATAGTAATCGGTTTTATATTCAGGGGGCTACGGATTTTATAACACTCAAAACTGTTGCTAAAATGATAAAAATTTAATAATAAAAGAAAAATTTGCAATATTGGATCTGTGCCATACAGAAATAAGCCAACTGAAATTTATCCCAAAATTCTGGTTGTAGATCGATGGTGTTTTATCAAAAGGTAGCTCCGATTTTATTATTTTTTTTTTTTATGTCAGGTCTCTAACATGAATTAATAAAAAAACGTGTTAATACTCTGCAACATAAGTTTTTCGTTTACAGCAAGATGAGTTTTCTCAATAATTTTTCAATGAAATAAAAACAACATAAAAAAAATAATTAAGGCCGTACAATATATTCATTTCAGGTTAGCGAACATTTTTAATTTTAACTGGATCATTAGAACTTATTCAGGAGAGTAGGAAAGATTTTTGTGGTGAATATATTTGTCGCTCTGGTGAAGAAGTCTAATTTTGACCAAAATTAGTTTGTTGTACTTATGGAAGCCGGGTTATACTCGTAGCGAATAAGTGGCTAAATCAGGCATTAACTTGAAATTGAGTTATTGCTTTTATTACAACTCCTTTTCAAGTCCAAAACTACGAGAATGTCACGATTCCGCTTCCCTCAGTACGATTAAGGCTCTCTGGACAAGATTCGACTTGACCACTTATATACCGCGGCTGCCGGTATCTATTCTCGATTAACTATTTTCTGGGAGGTTATTCGTTTCATGTTACGTATTCAAAAAATAGTATTGCTTAACAAATTCAAAGAGTGGAATCATTATCTCTTAACAAAAATCCCATTTCTTTTCCACATGTTTCACAAGCCCGGTATAGGCTAACTACTTAAAGATAAAAGGCCACATCACCGAAGATATAACGCGCCAGATGTGCTTCACTAAGTACCCTAGCTCTCACTGAGTCCCTGATGAAAGGAACCTCCTCTTATGTAATATACTATCGGTATGGGGGTTATCGATCATATCTAAAGAATAATCAGAGGAACAGTCTGAGTATGAAATAATTTTGAAAAAGAAATTCGAGATTCAAAAGTGACTCATTGCTCACAGGTCAAAACGAAATGTTTCTAAATAAAAAACCGAAATATTGTTTCAGTCAACACCCTTTTCTTTCGTTTCAGTACATCTTTGGGCGGTTTAAGGACTTAAAGAAAGAAGGGGAATATCGTAAGATCCAAATCGCTGCTATAAGTGTAAAATATTGTAACCATCGTATGTCAGAAGTTGCAGGCTACAAAATAAAAAAAAAATGGACATTTTTTCTACTAACCTTTTGCTTTAACAGTATTGATATTAAGTATGGAGGATTGGGAATAAAACTATATCTAATAATATATATGATATATAAGATAATTTTAAATACTTTTTTTTATTTTATTGAATTGTACAACTGTAATATATACATCTAGTACAAAGGCTATATGAATAAATAAATACATTATAGGACTTGTAGAGGCACTACCCACTGGCAGCACTCTAATAACATTTCTATGATATAAGGTCCCGAGGCCATCTTCTCTTAAGACGCCTAGGAGGATTGTTGGGATGGAATTGGATGCAAGGATGGAAACTTGTGGGTTTGGATGGGGCTGGAGTTTATTATGGAATGATAGATATCTGGAATGGGCTAAGTCGGTAACATATGGAACGTTAAGGTCTTTATGGATGGTTTTATTTGTGACAAAATAAGGAGCGTTAAGGATTTAGCGAAGGATTTTGGATTGCAAGGATTGAATACGAGAGAAATTTGATGGTTTGGTGGAACCCCATAGTTCAATTCCGTAAGCCCATATAGGTCTTATAACAGTCACATAAATAAGTCTTTTGTAATTGATATGAAGCTTTGAGCGTTTGTCTAGTATGTGTTGAAGTAGTCGGAAGCGTCTAGCTGTTTCTTGTCTTTTCAGTCTTGTGTGAGGGTTCAATAATTTTTAAATCAATTTTCTTAATTTTTTTTCTTAAGCTTTATATCCACCCTTTTAAGATCCTGTGATAATTGAGATTTATGTTGGGTTATTTTCTTATCCTCTTTGATGTTACAAGGAACTACCAATTAGAGGCGACTGGTGTAGAAACAACCTAGCGCCTAGTCTGTTAAGTGGTGTCCCCATTTTCAAACCTTCATGTACATTTCACCACGTCACTCATAAAATTAAATCACCAAATGTTTCCGTGTTAGTTTGGTGTTGAGCGCATGCACCGTATCCATGACCAGTTTGACACAATAAGGTTCTTCGCCATGTTAATGAAGTATAATTGTCTGAAATCCGTGATAAACTATAGCCATTTCTTAAGTAATTGGTATATGTAGAAAAACTGCTGAAAACGTATTTTTTGTCCTATTATTCCATTGTACTTAGGCTATAATGAAATAGTATTTAAACCCGATCTTTTTGTTTCAAATGTTTGATTTTAAAACACGTACTCGTATATGATGCTTGCCCTAAACAGTAATAAACCTGCAAGTTATATCGAGTGTTTCGCTTCTCTCCCCCTTTCGTTAGCGGTCTCTCCCTGCTTTGTTTATGTAAAATTAGCGGCCTTGTGCCGGTTTAGAGAACCCGCCTTCAGCGGACTCATGTATTGCAAACACTTAAAATACCTACGGGTAGAAAATTATTGTAGTTAATTGTTGTATATATGTATTATATTATTATTAGTATTATATATATATATTGTAATGTAATATTATTTTTGAATAAACGGAGATTTCGAAACAAAAAAAACGAGTGTTTCGCTTTGGATGGAACAGAATACGTGAATTTCATGGCAAAGAATTGGTTTGCTATGTGGAGTATGCATTCAGAATTCAAAACATCTCAATACAACAATATCACTTTGTATTGTTTATCGAATGAACATAAGATCACTTATGATGTAAATATTTAAAAAAAATATATGCACTGAAGTGCGTATGTCTAAAACATACTTCAGTGTTTGTTTGAAAATAAGATGTTCTAAAACCAACATTTTATAATAAAACATATGTAAGTACATTTATGAAAATTGGATGGATACATTGTGCAAACAGTATATATTATTATAGGCATTAAAGTATTATTATATGTTTTTTATTGTTTTATTTTTCGTACCTATGATGACTTACGGTTCATTGATTAATGATATGATGATCTAGAAGCAATGGCGATTTTGGATCATTTTCTGTCTTTTTTTTGCATTGAATTTGAACGACGTGGTTAAGAGTTGTAGCTATCAAATGATCTCTCTTAGAATTGTGACTGTCGGCGAACAATAAGAGCGTAGTATATTATCACTAATAGAAATATCCTTCGGGTATTAACGATAATCGGAAGCAGACAATTTTCGCTATTAGTGTAATTATTCAGTTGCGCAACTCGAATGGCAATGTTGGGTGAAAGTTTTCACATGAAGGGAAGGAAGTTACCTAACTTCGATCAATACCGCCTGCATCGAAGATACAAATCCAGCTCAGGGAAAGGTCACGACTGCGGGTGCAATAGCGCTTTTTAATTACACGTTCCGAAGCGAGAGGCTGCCATTAATCTGCCTGACGATACCATCAGCTGTTTAGGAAGTGAGAATCCTCCTTTCGCTAGGGACTTAGAGAGAGGCGAAAGGCAGTTACTGAAGCGAAAAACTGCTGTTACAGCAAGGACATTAGTCTTTATGTTGTTTTATTGCTTGAACAATACTTAATATATTCAATATTCTGTTGCGTTCCTTATACGATCGTATTCAAATTAAGTAATGAATGATGTTGATTAATTTTTTACCTTCCGTTTAACAAATGGTTATATAGTTGTTCCTGCATCCTTATTTTAAAACAATATGTCAAGTAGACTTTATGTACGATTTAGGTTTTTGTTATTATTTGGAGGCAATCTTTACTAGAATAAAAATTGCTGTTTACTCTAAGTTTTAACATGATTATAGAACGAGTAGCATAATCAATAAGGTAGGAGTGTTTTTTATAAAACATTGATACACTCTGTTTATATCTAACATTAATTTAAAGTCCCAGATCGCGCGTTCGCAGCCCGGTGGCCTAATGATTTTTTAAAGGTAATAAAAATCCTCGATTATGCCGTCCATCGGAAGGCACGTCAACCTGGCGCACAGTGGAACGAGCGTTAGGGAGGCCTGGACATTCATTAATATCTCCGCTTCTGGTTCTCCTAGAATAAGGCTATTGCTACGGTTTTAAAGCTTTTTGAATGGACTATTTAATTATATGATAAACAGGATCAAACATTTTAGGGTAAACGTGTAAAAATTCTAGATTTGATATTTCGATGTTAGATAATTTATTATCTAACATTGTACCTATATACTACTAGAATGGGTACAATACAGTATTCTATGGAAAGGCAGGTACATAGGTATTATACAAAGGAAAAAGTAACAAACGAAATAATTTAATTATTAAACAAAATGAATATAATAATTGATAATTACTTATGTTAGTTAATACACTAGGTATAATTGATATATCAAAATTATAATAAATGTAGGTGCCTATATAAAATTGTTTTATTTAAATAACGAAATAAAAATTTAAAAAATAAATAAATAAATATTTAAAAACTTGACGATTTGTTGTAGGGACTATTGCACCTATGTGCACCATTACACATATGTCGTTCAAATACCAAACACAAACTAAGTTTAATTGTTAATACTATTATGTTAGATAAGGATTCGGATAAATGAATGTAAACAAAAGAAAACTTGCGAAAAGTAGACGCCAATATCAACAGAAATTATTTTAAATTATTTCTCAAGGCCCGGAAAAGAAAAAAAAAAAGAAAAAAATCATTTTCTCGGAAAATAGCACCTAGTAGCAGAATCCGACTAATGGAAAAAAAACTTCAAACATTCTAGTTATTTACTGGGAAGGTAGTTTTTTGGGCGATTTTGAGCGATTTTCGCAATTGATTATTTTAGTTTTTCCCCCAATTTTCACCGAAAATTCCCAGACGTTTGAAATAATCCCAAGTTTTATTTGCCTAAAATATCTTATTATGGTTGAGCTTTTTTCCAGTAGGTGCACGATTAATTTAATGCATTACCTCAAACAGTAGATTGATTTAAAAATTTGAGTTTTTAGAAAAATTTATATTTCAATTCAGAATTTTTCATATAAGATTTAATTTCACAATTAATTTATCTATGGATTTTGTTGAGAAGAAGTATAAAGTATAATTTAAGATCAAAGTGAAGGACAAATTTAGTTATTTGAGAATTGGTCCAATGTCCAACAAATGCGTTGATTCGTTCCACTGTGTGGCGGTCCTGATCTTGTACGGTATTCGTTAAAGATCCTTATCCTAATAATAGCTGGATAGGCAAAATAGAGGGCTCCAACTGAAGCATCGTTCGAATTGCCATAAAGCATAAAGTGAGTTTGAAATATATAAACAAACAAGTCCCAGTTAAACTCTTAATATTGTACTAAAAATACAAGACAAAATATGGTTAGATCTTTCGAATGCACGTATGTCCTTGTAGTAGGAGTCCTTCCATATCCTCTGAAGGTGAAGAGAGGTAAGGGCATTTAACTTCACATCTGTCCTACAGTCCTGCCAATATGGCTGACACACAGTGGGACCTAATCAGATGACGGGATCTGCAGGCTAAATGAGCTGACAAGAACACCGTTGCTCTGGTTCATTAGTATTGTCAGAGCACCGCGTCCGCTATCCGTCGCGGACAATGGCCCACGATCAAAGAACTCGAGGAGAATAGCGTTTGTTATGGGCGCTCTCTTGTCTGGATCGAACCTCGCTCAATACAAACATGGTGGTTGGAGCTGATTGCATCACGTCAGGGACCGTTGTGTTAATGATTGTCTATTTTGGGTTATGCAAGTGACATGACCTCTTGTCTCCTTCTTAAGAGGTTTGCTGGTATAATTTGTCTTGTCGAGGCTGAATGAAGGTATCAGCTTACCACTCTCAAGGTGCACTCTAAAATAAAATTGTTGATCTGCATACAACATCACTGCATTTTATGTTCTGCACATTAACACTTATTATAATAGATGGATGGTGTGGGATTCATCTAATCCAAAGTATTTTGTAGTAGAGTTTGAAAAATTCTAAGTTCGCAAAGGTCTTGCATTAAACACCCCCTCTTTCCTTTACAGAACATTTAACGCAGAATGCATAAGCAGCTAAATTTTCCCTGTTACTAAGATAATATTTTAGAATTAGCAGGTTAGTATTCTGAATTGATAACTATTTTCTGGAAGAATCAATAAGAACTTTACCTCATCTCGCACTTTCTCGCTTATTCTTCTATTCAAAAAACGTAGCCCAAGTGTTGCATTTTTCGTTCTGCATAGTGGTGCTCTCATCGATTTGTTATTGAATAACCAATGACTTTCCGAATTTAGGGTTGAATGGGGGGTTTTTATTTCTTGTTATGGCCTGGAGAGGATACAGGAAACATGTAGCATTTAGTAAATTTTGATCGTATATATATATTTTGTTTATTTCTCAAGAAAGATAGTATTTTCTGTATGAATCAACTACCAGATAAGAGTAGTCTGTTGCAGCAATACTTTTTGTTTATATTTGTATACCAATTACTAATTTATTTGTAAAACAATTAAGTGTAAAATGTATTAGTAGTAATCTGACTGAAATAATTTAGTGCAAAACTAGTAGGTTTTTTCTTATAATTTGCTCCTCTTCTTTACTTTGACAATAATTTGTTATTTGATTTATTTTTCAAAATAATACGAAAACATCATGCTCTTCATCTTGGAATTTTCAAATCTGTTTTTCTCTCATTAGAATGTCATTGATAATCAGTTACTATTGTCTTAGGACTTAACTAAAGAACTTAACTTGTCAAAGGAAAGAACCCTGCAAAATTCAACAGCATTGATTTTATTTACGTATGCAGGTCTAAAAAAAAAAGTCATTAATTAATGACATTTATTTGGTTGCAAGGAATAAAGAAAGACCTCTCACAATTTGATATTACAGAAATGGATGCAATAAACAGAGACAACTACAAACTACCTGGTTCTTAGATAGCGACTTTGTATAATAGTAATAATTATTATAACAACATTTATAATTAACTGTATGAGCTAACTGAAATATCTGCGGTTCTAAATAAAAATATTCATAAGAGTCCTCTTTCCCGTGTAGTGGGCTAGTGTGTTTCGAAAGTAAAATTGCGGCGTAGTACTACGTTGGTTAAACGCAAGTTGTCCTATTCAACTTCATGCGGTTTGGTATTAGTGTTTACATTTTGCCTTATGTCGGGCAAACCAACAATGGTTATCCACAATAAAATTCAATAGGCGCACATTGTAAACAATTGGCCGGATAATTTATGAAGCATTTAGTATTAATGTTAATATTATCTATTAATTATATCTTTTAAATCAGAAGGTTGTGGATTATTGATGACTGTATATCAGCGAGATTTGTATATTTTGTTTAAGTTTACGCCCAAACAAATTTGGAAGATTCAGTAAGTTCTCCCACAAAAAATAAATTCATCAGAACATTGAAATTATTATTATCATTTTTTCAGATTTTGCGACCCAATGGTAATCTTTTGTTGAAAAATGTCACCATGTGTTTTTTTACCTTAAATAAAATTAAATCCTCATATTTAATTGAATTAAATCGAACACAAATAAATGTTCTACATCAGTAAATTTTATAATTGACCTAATTCATAAGTTGGAAGATTGATTGTTGGATTCAAGGCCAAGGTTGGAAAGATTATATCCCCCTAAACTTGAGGAAGTTACCCTGTCGAATACTTTGTAATATTTGTACATAAAAACTTTTTTTTTTTAATATTCTGATTGTTTGTTAACCTTCTTTCAAACAAGTGATCTAATATGATCGTTATTTCAAAAACTAGATGCTATTCTTAAATATAGATGAAAAATTCCGCCTTTTGAAAATCTGGTTAAAAATTGAATGAAATACCCTGGTGAAATAATGATTAGAAATAATTAAATTTTGTAACGCTGAAAACTTGATTACTTAATTTTCATGAATGATGATACAATTGATTCGAATTTTGAACTTTACTCAACATTATTATGTAAAAAGATTTATATTTATACACCAGTGTGTTTAGTCATTATTTACTATTTATTTATATTTTATATCATAAAATGACTCTACATTGGTACATTCAATGATTTCTTTATAGTGTTAAAATAATAATAATTCCAAATTAACCACTTTACACTTTACAACGACTCTATTAAATATTTTTTACTTTTAGAATAACAATTAAAATTTCTAAATAAACCAGAGGAAATTTAATAAACATTCCTATGGTTATATGTTTACGATATGTTTTAAATAAATACATATCGTATATTTTGGGTTACAAGTGAAATACACTAAATCAAAAACACGATTTTGAGAAAACGCTGGTGAAAAATCTAGAATACTTATAGTGATTACGAAAAATTGAAAAATATATAACAAAGTTATTTATATTTTCTTTTTTAGTTGGTTTTGAATAAATGATTATGAATTTTTTATGAATTCAGCTAATTCGTTTTAGAGTTTAGTCAAACATTAATGAGAAAATAGATCAGTTAGATTCGGATCATATTTTTATTGCTATAGAGGTGATCAGAATTTTCTTTTTACGGTTGGGCCACTATGGACTACGTTTGTTTCAAGTGTTTTTTACCTGGACTCTTATTATCAAAAGCAGTTAACCTTTACCCCTTCATTGGTTAAATAAATTTATAATAATTATTAATAAACGATTAAAGCTTTATATCTGATACTCACGATTGAGGGATTGATGTACTGAGAGGCGGCAGACTATCGCGGGGGAGACTCCAGTTGGTCTTATGTACCCTTCGCCCCTCCAGTAAGCTCCCACTCTTGAAGAACTCTAACTGGATGGAAATTACTTAAGTAAATCATATCCCTGGCTCTTCCAGTGTGTATAGAAAGTCGTCATCCTCCTAGTTCGTTATAGTAAAGACTGATTCTGGAATTAGCACAACTCCTGTCCAATACCGCATATTCTAGTCGATAATCGTTCAGCGGCGATTTCACCTCGTTCTGAGCCACAAAGGATGATATTCTTTTAATCGCAATGTGAACGATTTTGGTTACAAGATACATCATATATTTTAAATAGGTAACTAGATGTTTCTCAAAAAACAAAAAACAAAAACTTCAACTTCAGAAACACCATAAATTATTACTAATAAAAAAATGTATCATTATTTGTTAGGACAAACATGTAAAATTCTAAACAAGAAATTCTGTGCATCTCTATTTGATTATAAGAATGTGATTTAAAAGAAGGGAGCGGGTTAGCTCAGTGGTAGACTGCTGAGTTGCCCTGCCGAAGTTCCCGGGTTCAAATCCGGCAGTGGCATATGACATTTAATCTGTTATGAGTTGGGGATAGATCCTGTGGGATTTGAAGAACCTCCTGGGATTCACCCAGCATCAATGAAGTGGGGACACTTGATAGAGGATAAGTCGGGGTTACGGACAAATCACCTCCTTGCACAATCGTTGTCCTAGAAACAGGACAGTCTCTATAGAAACAGTGTTGTAGTTATAATGTTTTTTTTTTACGCAAAATAAATTTAAAAAGAGAGAGTATTGACTATTATTAACTTATATACAAACAATTTGGGACGGGTTGAGTTTTTAACGATTATTTGGCATTCTGCAGATATATAATTTAAATTATTTAGAAATTTCTTTTGATGAAAATCTGAATGGGAAACTCGAAATATTATTAATTTAAATCCATATGTAATTAGAAAAAATAATAAGACATTGGGAAATCGATTATATTAATGACTTCAACTATATTTATAAATTGTTAAAAAACATAGTAATTCCAAACTTACCTAAAAAGAGAAACGTCACCTTCAGAAGCGTCAAAAATGATTACAAAGAAAACAAATTAAACATCCTTTCTTGTTTGGACAAAGATGTAAAATTCTAAACGAGAAATTCAGTGCATTAAATATTAGTTATATGATTATAATTATGAAGATTAAAAGGAAAAGAGAAACGTCATGACCTTCAGAAGTATCATAAATGAAAGTTATACTGCTTTAGGTTTTGGGGTAATTTGTTATTCTACGTTTTATGAAGCAGGAAAGTTATCAGTTTCCATGAAACAGAGGTTTCCTTAACGTTAATAAAAATACAAATGGTGGTAGGCAAACGAAAGTTGGGGATTAAATAATTGCTTCAAACGTTCAAATAGAAATTAAAATTCTTTTAATAATTGTTAATGAATTAATCAGTTAGAAAATTAATTAAAAACTATTTACGATCAATGGCAGGAATACGAGTCGGTTACCGTATTAAAAGCGAAAGCAGTCAGTGTTAAAAAAGAAATCGAAGAACCAAGTTGAGCTCATCAACCCAACATTAATGCTCTGACCGTGAAAAAACCTGACAGTACAGTTTCTTAGACAACGGTTGGGCATAAAGGTGATCGATTATCTGATTATATCTGATCATTAAGACTGAAAGTTACTCTCTGTTGTTTTATTTTTTTCACCGTTTAATAGTTTTGATGGATACACTATTAATTTTTTATGTAGTTAAATGAATCATATGCTCCTGCTACTATGTTCATTTTCATTTGCTTCTGGATATTTGAATTTTAAATTTAATACATTATTTTCTTGTGCATATTAACTGTAAACATATTATTTTAATAATCTCTGGAATCAGTCTGCAATTTTTTCTTAAGATCAACCATTAACACTTATATCATATTAGATATTTGTAAGCCCACTAAAATGATAATTCTGGTACGCATCGAACTATGGTTGAGAACCAATGTATCATTTCAAAATATTGATATTTTCATTCTGATTGTCAATATTTTCTACACCAATTGAAGAGACTTACACTTCTTTTACATCAATGAATTTTAAATATTTAAAGATTTTTAATCATAAATGCGTATTAGATTAATAATATAATGATATTTAATTAAAATAACATGACTTGGAGGCGGAGCAACCTCCAATGTTCCTGACATTCTTTCTCAAAAACGCCTTCTTGGTGATCTTCTTAAGTCAAATTCAATATTTTAGGGATCCATTTTTATTTTATTTATGTACCTAGGATATTTTTATTTTTTTTAAATCAGGAAAAGGAAAAAAAATAAATTAAGCGGGATAGATTGAAGGTTCAGGGTTCCAATCTAGCTGTGCCGGATAAATTATTCTATATGTTAACTTTCATCGATGGGCCCTATGGAATCTACTGACCCTCCTGGGGCTCTCCCAGCCTCTATAAAGTGGGTACCCTTAATTGAAGGAAAAACCTTATGGTTGTGGGTGATCGCGGGTAAATAACCTCCTTGGACATCCGTTGTCCAACAGTGCAATCTCTACCACGTACAGAAGTCATGATCGTTCATGGGTTGTAGTGCTACAGGTTTCTGGTTTATTTATTTAATTTATACCTAAACATATCAGGAATGTATAGATGTAAACAAATAACAATAACTTACTACTCCCATAAAGTTTTAATGGCATTAAGGGGTCGAGAGAGAGAGCGTGGTGACATTTTCCTAAAAACTACCAGGCCTAAGTAGCTTTTCAGGTTATTCAATAATAAAGCCAACACGGCGCTGTGGTTAAACCATACCGCACGACTACTGTATTCTTTTATTACACGTGCGAAACCTTTTTTTATGTATACGAGTAATAGATATTCTGGATATGAAGAAATGTATATACGTTGTCTGCGTAAATTTTCAGCACTCCCTGTAACTGTTTAAGTTTTTATTCGATATATACAATAATAAATTCAAATTCCTGAAATATTAAAGTTTTGGTCAAAAATAAGATTTCTGTTCCGCAGGTTGTCACAATTAGTTTTAACTTTTCATTCGTTTTTTAAAAATATTTTTTCAAAAATACAAGCTAACGTGAGATTTTGGAGAAGAGATTGCAATTCTGGGAAATGAGTAGATTTCGGTAATCATTCCATCGAGAAATAAACGTATCAACTAACATTTCGAAGTAAAGTTGTTATCTTGAATGATAATAGTTGACTTTGATGAAATATGTGGAAGAAAATGGTCCGGGTAGAGGTCAATTAATTTCTCTTTGATATGGAGAAATGTTTATTAAGTAGCCAACGTTTTGACCTACTGTATGTATTTGGCATACAGCATACACCTGGTCGAAACGTTGGCTACCTAATGAATATTTCTCCATTATCCAAAGATAAATTTATTGACCTCTAGCCGGACCATTTTCTTCCACATATTTCATCAAGGTCAACTATTATCATTCAAGATGAATTCAGCAAGACGGGGCAAAAAACAAGATGCAGACAATCATCCACCACCTACTATTTTTTAATTTTCAATTGTCTATATTTTGCATATTTAGGCCTGAAGAAGACCTACAAAGTAGGTCGAAACGTTGGCTAATTACTAAACCTTTCTCCATATCAAAGAGAAATTTAAAGTTGTTATCTTTTTGTTGTATCGTTCGTTTCTTGTTGAAATGATTATAGAAATATACAGATCTCCAATAATTACATGATTTTTTTCCATACTAAAGCTCAAGATGACCTGTATTTTGGGTGATTATTAAAAAGAAATGTTTAAATTTGTTGCGGTTCAACTCGAAGAGACAATCTGCGGAATAATTACCTAATAATTTGAAGCTAGTAAGCAAAGTTTTGGTCTATTAAAAAATTGTTTGAGCAACTGAATATCAATTATGTGCCGACGTTTTGGTCTCGCTTTTATGTCAACATCAGGGCATATGGAGGCAGAGTCAAGCGCCAACTGACCAAAACTCTTTTTTTTATTTGCCCCATTCTGTGACTTTTCCGCTATCTGTTTTCGTAACATTACCGAGTATCTTTTACACTTAAAAGATATTCTCTCTGTTCTATCATTAAGTGAAACGTCTTATTTTGCTAGTTCGCTTTAGAATTTCTTGTCGAAAATCGACTAAACGTCTGTATTCATATAAGGATTATTTAGTATTAAAATGGTTGCTAGCCACGAGTACTTTGGTTGAATGGACTCGTCATCACTTAGAGCACACAATCTCTGATGGATGCGGTTTTATTCTTCTACTTTTAGTATATCCGATTCTGTGACATCACTCCAAAAAATAGGCCCACCAACGAAGTGAATTGGAATCCCTGCAACATTCCATAAATCATATTTCTTCAAATAGTCAAGGCAGAATATTTATAATTTATAATTTATTTATCTTTCAAAGCATATGCTTGGGTGAGTGTGTTTGTGCAGGTAAGAAGGGTGCTCAGTTGTAATGGCGCGTAGTTACAATTATCTAGTCATGTAAATAATATTTATTTTTTCCCTTTTGTATTTCAACAAAAAGCAATCGGAGAGGACAAATTGACAGTTTGGCAGAATTTTAAGGATTACATGCTTATTTAAGTAAATATATTTGTTTCTGGTTTTAAATTATTTTGGTCTGGTTCCTTTTAAACGAGTGATATAATATTTTGGGATTATGATGTTTTTTTGTTAAATATATCACTTACAGAGTTACATAAATAATGATAAATAACCTGCTAATAATAATAAATAACTTAATTAAATTTCTTTCTTTAAATTATTTTGTCTTTAAAACACATATATAATTCATGAGTTTTTATTGAAATATTTTTTCCTCTCTAAGTGCCTTATTAGCTATTTAGTAATTTATCCAATTCTTATTAAATTAGTTTAATAATACAAAGTTTCATTATTCACGTTTTTTTTCAAGATACCATTTTATTTTTTCAATAATATGGAACTGTATCCGCATTTTCCCGGCAATATTGTGTTTCGTCTTACTGAAATTAAGCGTCAATACTTTTTTATTATTCTATCAAAGCTTTTAATTAAGGATGTTATATCTTGGCTTCGTGTTCTAGAAGTGATGTTAAAGCTTCTAAAGGAACAGTATTATTTCCTCTTCTAGGAATGGTGCCATTCTTTTAATGCCATTTGAAAATAGAACATTTGCCGGGAAGTGAGGTGATTCTTCCTCGTGTTGGCACACGTACTAACACTTCTGTGTATTCACATCGTGTAACTGAAGCTCTAGACAAAATTATTATATTTATTTCATAAACATATCAATTGTTTCCCATTGGATTTTAGCAATATTTCAATTTATTTCGACTCCTTAATGCTACGATTACATAACTGACTAAGCCATTTAAGTTTCATTGCTATCTACTCATACGCATTTCATGAATAATAAATATATTCCATCTATTAAGCGGTGAGACTGTGGCTAATAAGTTATTTTTTATGTTATTAGCTGTAGATCAAGTGTGCAGATCAAACCTGCTGGATCTGATGATCCTTTATAGAAACTACCTATATTAAGGGAGAGGATCTAGCGGGTGAACTTGGCCTTAGGCAAATTACCTTATAAACAGCAGTCCCTGATGGGTACTCAACCCATGACCCTTTGTGGGTTGTAGTGATAGTTGTTTTGTTTGCTCCCAATTCATTTCCAGAACGAAATAACTTCGATATTTAAACTTTACTATCATGAATTTTACTCTTCGATATAGTAATATTTTTGTGCTAGGTATTCTATGATTACATTGTAAGATCCCAAGACAAATTCTAAGAAAAACGAACTACGCATTTTGTCATGGTCACTTAATAAACGGGACAGACGAAATGCCATATACAAGATGCTACATGTGTCGCATCAATTTCTTGAAGGTTAAGATAAATTGAAGGCGTCCAAGGAATTACTCAGTGAAGTAAGTTATAACCGCAAATTGAAGACATCTCCACGACTCCTTTGTTTTTTTGTTCCGTACATACCAATAATGGCATTGTTATTTTCTATCTAAGATTGCTTACTTGTCTGAACTTTTTTTTTATTCAATTTTCCAACTGTGTGCCTATTACGCTATCCTAGGCTACCTATGCGGTAAGGAGTTCTGAAACAACCTTGGTTATTTATCCTTCGTATATTAAATTATGAAGCTGTTTCTTTAATAAATTTCTGAGCATGAAATGTTTATTGCCTACCATACTTTGGACGGGCACGTCGCTTACTATCCCTTGAATCAGAACGCTGCTTGAC